>VZTE01006156.1:255590-275872 GCA_013397775.1 Eulacestoma nigropectus | reverse complement strand
AAAAAAAAAAAAGGAAAAAGCTTTTAGAAAGCTTTAAAATATCCTGAATTGTTTGGAGCATTTTAATGTTTTGGCCTGTCTCTTCTAAAACCACGTAATGAGAAATTTCATGCTGTCCATCATACTCTCCAGCTTCTACTCCCAGAAGAAGTTATATTATGGATGAAGTATAAATTAATCTCTTTGCTGAATGGTTTAACTTAAATGAGCTTGAGGTGATTACAAACCACATCAGCAGATGCTGTATATGGTGGCTTTAAAGTAAAAAACCCAAACCAACTGAAACTAGTGTGATTTGAAGGCATGACTCTGAAGTCTACAAACTATCTTCAGCTTCACTCCAGGAACATGCTAAATTTCATTATAAATCTCGGTGAGGAGAACACGGCCTTTGGAAATGCCACCGAGAAGTTCCCTCCTTATCACAAGGCCTCCCCCAGTTCCTCAAGGATCCTGCCCCTTCCCTTGTGGACTTTCATTGGTTCAGTTGAATTATCTTTTTGTTTTCTTCACCCCCCAGCTTATCCTGACTCATTTTACTGAGTACAGAGTACAGAGCACAGAGTACAACCCATGAAAGGGCACCAAACTACACAGGGGAAAGGCTGGAAGCTCCTACACCAACTTTACCACCAGTAGATTGTAATGTGGAACTGCATCCCAATGAACATGCTCCTCAACACTTGGAGGAGACAACCTGACCCTGATTTCAACAAACTCCACTCATTTCTGATTTGAGAACATGTAAAGCTTGTGATTAAGTAGGATTAACCCAACAGGATCAGGTCTCTAGAAGAAAGGGGTTTCACTAACAAGTTCTTACAGAAGAGCCCAAGGGCATTCGAAGGCTCATGGATTACCACCAATGGATAATGTCAGAGATGTTCAACCAGTGCCAAGTGAGCCGAGTATCTGTGGTTTGGGGTTATTTCACAAGTGAAATGAGTCCAGTGGTTTCAGCAGCCCGGAGGTGCCCACGGCACCCCTAGACCTCAGCCCAGTACCCCTCCCCAGCACCCTCCTCCCCTGGCCTGGGGGTGCTCCCCAGCAGCTCCTGGCCACCCCTGCTGACACCTCCGAGGGTGTCACCCTGTCAGGAGCTGTCACCAGGGTGGACAGACTGTAAATGGCTCTGTACTCCTGTGAGCCTTCTGCCAGGGATTCACAGAGCTGCGCTTCCCTCCTGTTATCATCTCACCACCAACATCCCACTTTGGACCAAGTAATGAGCATTTCAAACACCCCCCACAGAAAGGAAGAAAAATAAGACACTTTGTGTACACCATTAGTTTTATGCATCTTGCAAATGCAGTTCCCCAGCTCGAAAATCTCCCACAGCTTTTGCTTCACTTCAAACAAAAACATGTTGGACTTCTGATGAATAGCTCAGCTCAAAATACACTTGGAGGCTTTTCCTTGAATTCTGACTTGGGAGTAAATAACCTGCAGTGAAGCTAATTGTACTGAAAATTCAGAATATTGAGGAAACGTTACATGTGATAAATATTTACCCTAAAGGAATTCAAAGGGAGTCTGCAACAATTTATTTCTAACCAATACCAAGTAATATTAAATTGCAGGGAAAATGCAGCCCCAAACCCTATATTTTTCCAACTTGTACTAATGATTGTTCTTTGTGAAAAATGCCAGACAACAATATCCTTTAACCATACACAACCATGTGGGTTCATACTCTGCGTTAGCATTTTTCATCCCAATGTCCTCTGCAAAACAACGGATTGATGCTGCTTTCACTTAAATTGGTGTAACTAATTAGACCCAACTAGAATTACTCCTGATCCTATTCATGTAAACAGTCTTGATGACTTCAGTGGTGCTATTAGTGAAAATAAGGACTCACACAGAGCAAGGATTTATGGGCTCAAATCCTCTCTATTTGAAGCCTCAGTAAAATGCAGCCAATTCCAACACAGAAGGAGAAAGCTGAGCTGTGCACAGCTGAGGAGTGGAAGAGTAAAAAAGGGGAACATTTTTGACCAAATAAATTTGGAGAGAAATCACTCTGTGAAAGAGCTGTCAAATAAAAGACCTGGTACTGAGATTTTCAAAAGGGGCACCTGGAGAGAGGCAGGGAAATTCAGAAGGCACCGGTGACATGGGAGGCTGTGAGCACTCAGCACCCCACGGCTTCCACTGGAGCTCTCGCCTGAGAAAGGTATTTGAGAATGTTGATCCACACAGGACTTTTCCTTTAAGCCAAAACCAGGGAGGACATGCATGGAAATGTAAATGGTTTCATTTTGAGCTTGAAAATTCAGATCAGCTTCATGTTTCAAATGAACCAGTTTATCCAGCCATCTCAGTGCCTAAATTCAGTCCCTCAAGCTAATGCTAAAGCAGATGATTATGAAATAAAAGGTTCTTCTAAAAAAAAAAAAGGAAGAGGGAGAGAAACTATATTAATCACTACCAGAAAACATCTGTTTTTAAATGAGGTGTTTTTGATCTACACTGTTTGTGATGCAAGAGGAAGGCTTTGCCATCCATATGACAACCAGATCTTCATTTTGTTGGGATTAGGGGTCAGCACAGGGGACTGGGGGAGGGAAGAACGGGAAGGGAGCCGGAGAAAGATTCCTGTAATAAATGCCAGGACTCTTACTCTATAAACACAGCCTACAGACCATGAGCCACAAGTCCACTTTCAATATTTCTGCTTGATTTATATGAGGATAGATCAATTAAAAGTTGAAGGTTTTATCTCATTTGCAGATATGTGAGAAGCTTCTCTTCAAACACCCTTAATTACACACCAAGGGTAGGTTCAAAATGAAGATGCTGTAAACACAGACACTTAGGAAGAGTCATTGCACACACAGAGAGAAGTTCTGCTTCTGTTTATCATTTCTGTAGCTGACACTGTCTCAGAAAGGACAACATCATCAGGGTCTTTGCTCCATGACAGCGGGAAAGACGGAGCGGAGACCTGACCCTGCCACCAGCAGACCAAGAACAGAATTGACCAAGTTTCCAAGTCTTGTTCCCGGGCTTTTTAAACAAAGCTAAATGGTCTGAAGAGAAAAGAGTGAAGAAAGGGGTAGTCTTTTACCCAAGAATTGAGTCTGAGCTCACTCTGCAGCAAGTGAAGGACATCTTGACATGGAGAGAGCACTACGGTGCTGAGACAAGCAGGCTCTGGACCAGTTGCTTGTTCCATCTTCATCTCACCCGTGGCTGTGGCATTCAGCTGACAGTGCTTCAGATCACTCCTCCCCAAAATGAATGGAATTGGCTTTCTGATCTTACAGAGTAAAGGGGCTCAAAAGTGCTTGAAGATGTTCAGGTAAAGGTTTAAAGTAGCTCAGATTATATTCCAGTGAGGATACTTGCTATACATGCTAACTTGGCAGTCATGTCTGTTCGCCTGCTGTGCCAGAAACTACGTTAAAAAAAAATCTGGTTTATTCACACATATGTACAAGTTCTGGATCTCCCAGCTCTGGATCCCATGGAAAGCAAGTACCTCGAAGCACATTTCCTTGGAGGATTTTGTCTGACCCACCCCTCTTGTCACCACCTTTCCTGTAAGATTCTCTCTCCTCAACACAGCTGAAAAATATTGCCTTAGAAATATCTTTGTATCATTTCATTTTTCTGCATCTTCTCACTGCTCAGAAGAAATTCAGAAAACACATCGAACACATGAAAGGGAAGTTTCAGATTCCAGGAAACATGAGAAACACAATTCAAGCATTGCATTTCCTCCTGCGTCATGAAAAAATACACCACAAGGACAGCAGAAGTTTATTTTTCACCGAGACTGACACAAGCATCTGACAACCTGCATTATAATGAACATAATTATTTTAATGTTGTGTTTAACATTGCTCCTTATCTTTCCCAGAACACACAGCAGTGCATGGTAGGGTGAGCAGGGTAAGTGAATACATCACTCCTTCCCTCCTTCTACTCCCCTTGCGCTTTAACCGCACACAAGAGCGCGTGATTAAAATGGCTTAATTGATCCTCAGGCTTTAAAGGATGGCGGGAGCAATGTTCAACTCGTGTACAAACTCATGCAACCGCTTCCAAAGGAGATACTGAGGATCTCCTGAAGTGCCTGAAGAAGGAAACTCCACTGCTATCTTGGTACCCACACTCAAGATCGGGGATAAGGAGCGGGGTCCTGCCTCCCCACACCTGCCAGGAACCAAAGGGCACCACAGACCCTGCTCATGTTTTCTTCCCAAGAATCTCTCCCAAGAGACCATCCAGGCATATATTCATGGGAGAACAGAAATTTGGACAGCTTTTCTGCTGCATGAGCTACATGTTCTTCCTATTTACCTCTGAGTCCCCAGACGATTGGCAGCCACCCAATCACACACCTTAGAAGCCAGGATGAACTTTGCTATTTCCATTCTTTAATAAAGGCCCAATCATCCATTTTAGATCCTGGACCCATCCTGGATATCCTTACCTTTGTCACCTGGTGGTTAAGGCTACAACAACATGCTCTCCATGGGTCAGTTGGAAATTTGAGCTGGAGGAAAAGGCTGCTGCCTACTCATTAAGTGGTGTGTCACAGGGAAAGCTGATTACAGGCATGCTCCGAAATCTGTGTTGGCTTCTGATTAGTTTTCTGGTAGAATTAAGGTTTTGCTTTTGACCTACAAAGCAGTGAATGCTTTGGGCACTAATTACTTAAAAGCTCACTCCTCCCTCCGCACAGCAACATGACAAGCTGTGGTTAGTGGGTGTTCTCGAGCTGACAGTCCCTTGGGGGTTATTTCACTGCAGAGTGAACTTAAATAACTCAAGTCCTATCAACACACAGGAGCCCTTAACTCAAGAGCCCAGACAAGCTCTTTAATTCTTTCATTCAGGGACAAAAGCTAAGCCTTACACTGGGGCTGATGTGACAGATCCACCCCGCGAGCAGCTGGAAGGGACGTGCTGGGGGTGGCTCGGTGCTGCCACAGAACTGCCCGGGCTCCCCGAGGACAGACAAGGGCTGCCACCCTTAGCTGGGAGCTCCTGCTACCCAGGGAGCATCCCCTGGGCCAAGGAGGGATTAAAGTGGGAAGGTCCCAGTGCAGGGATGGCCACGGTGTGATTCTGAGCTGGGGCTGCAACAGGTTACCTTTGTGAACCCTTTAGAGGGGACATAATAATGGAAAGTCTTAGCCCAGGTGGCACCAGGCTGTACCAGGGGCACCTCTTGCTCTTAAATTCTCTGAGTTTATTGAACCTTCCTGCAAAATCCACCTTTCCTCTTGGGATCACAGACTTCAGATGGCTGGTTATGATAACTGGCTGCTGTGCCCCTTCATTCCTGCTGCCAACACACAGATTAACTTTCAGCACAGCCAAGGGATAAGAGGCCAGCAGTAATTTGTATCAATTTGGCACATTTCAAACATAACACTGTTTCAAGGTAACATTACATAACACATTTTCAAGTAACATTCCTCAGGTCCACAGGTGTCCATCACCTATCCAGTGGTAACTCAAGCTGCAGTTCCCAAGATCGTTGTCACAGAATCCTGGAATGGTTTGGGTTGGAAGGACTTTAAAGCCCATCCAGTGCCAGCCCTGCCATGGGCAGGGACACCTTCCCCTGTCCCAGGCTGCTCCAAGCCCCAGTGTCCAGCCTGGCCTTGGGCACTGCCAGGGATCCAGGGGCAGCCACAGCTTCTCTGGGCACCCTGTGCCAGGGCCTGCCCACCCTGACAGGGAAGGATTTATTCCTAATATCCAGTCTAAGTCTCAGATATAATTCCTAAACCCCAACACTGAATATTTGTGATTCAGTAATAGCTCTCAGATGCGGACAGCACAATACAATCCTGTTCACTTCTGAGGTCCAGACAGGATAAAGAAAAGTCACTTTAATCATGAGAACCTCCCATATTTGTTTCAACTCTGATACTACCTGTTGGTCCAAAAATGGGTTTAAACTACACACTTCCTTCAAAGAGGGAAAATATTCATCTGTCATCAGTTTCTGCACTACAATTACTATACTCAAGGATAAACCAACACTTCCGGGTTCCATGGTACTGAAGTGTATTCTCTCTCTCTCTAGGTTTTCAATCCCATATATTCAAGGTGGGAAAGCCCTTTTCTTTTGTTCTTTACGCTGTCCTGGGTTCTGCTGTTGCTGTCTTATTAAAATCAGGTTAACACAGACTTATTTCTCAGAGGCCACTTGTTCATTACGCAGGTGTCACATGCCTTGCTAGATTTCAGTGCTCCACTTCTGACAGAATCCAACTCCACAGACCAGAGCAGAACCTAAAAGCACAGATTTACGTTTTATTCTGAGCCACTGCGTCATCAGCTGGTTATTTAAAACTTTGTTCCGAGAGGCTGAGCCCAAGAGGCCAAGACTTTCCACTTAACAGGACTGAACAAACTCCTCAGGTTGTTATTAGGTGTCGGCTTCTGCATCATCATTAGCAATAATGATTTATAGTTCAGAAAGCCTCTCTGTCCCACAAGGTTCCCATTTTCACTTGATCACATGGAATACACACGCAGGGCAATGAGGCACCCGTGGCACGGAGAGCCACAGGAGCTTATGAAGTATTTATCAGTAAATGGTACAAACTGGAAAACTTGCAATATGGATGGTAAAATACTATTAAAAAGAGCTATAAAAGTAAGTCATTGTAATTTGAGGTTACTAATATTGCAGTTATCCCTGGCTAGTGTTCGTGGCATTGTTAGGTGTAACATATAGGAGCTTACACACACCAGACAGAATTAAACACACACAGCTCATGGACTGCAGATGAGGTTTTCAGAAAATCAGCTTTGATGAAAGAGTTCTGGCTCTTTCCAACCCCCAACTTCTTCTTCAGGCCATAACGGGCAAACAAAACAAACCTCTCAGCTGGTTTTTGGGCTGTGACCCACACCCTGACATTCCTCAGGCCCCACAGCACTCCCCAAAGCTCAGCCCTCTCATGTGCAGCCCCAGGGAAGGTTTGTCCCTGACACCACCTTGTAGGGGTGAAGTATTTGTCACCCTGGGCAAACGAAAGAGAAGACTGTGCCCACCTCACCTGTGCTTCTGAAGTTTAAGTACTCTGTTAAAAAGTCACAGTAACTATGGATTTAAAAAATGGGAAGTCTTTTCAGAAAGGATTTTTTGTCACCACCCCTCTTCACATCATGCCTTTAGAAAGCAAACCCCTTGCCTGCATCTCCAAGAAATGTCCATAGGCTGTGCATTCAATTCCTCACCAAATTCCACCACTATTCCCCTTTTCAGCTCTGACTCCACATCACTTAAAATGTGATGGATTTAAAAGAACTCCACAAAAACACCCACTTTCTCAGCACACTGGACCTTACTCCATCTCTCTTGTCCATCTTGGATAAAACACAGCAAAACTGCACTACAATTACACAAACTCTTAATTAAACTGAAGAACTTAAAGCACCTCCAATGTTTTTATCACCAGCAGCAGTGCCATTCCATCAGGATGACAGACTTGCATGTATTACTGAGCCCCTAATTAGCAATTGCTTTCCTAGTTAAAAACTACTAAAATGCTGTTAGGAAATATGTTGAAAATAGATACTGCCATGAAGTTCTGTGGCAGTACCTAGCAAGTGATGACGCAGCAGTGGCTGGAGAGGGGGCTCACCCCCTGTCCTGGAAGGGCACCAGCTGGGTCAGACCCTGCTCTTGCCTCAGCAGCAATCCCAAATCCTTGCACAAGGCAGGAGTGGATGCTGGGAATCCCCTCCCATCTCAGAGCTCTTGGACCCTGGGAGCATGGCATCCTCCCCGCTGATGGGACAGTGTCCCAGACTGTCCTCACCCCGTTCCAGCCCCAGTGCTCCCAGGAGCTCTCTGCCCCAGGGTTGTTGCTGTTGCCCAGCTCTGACCCTCCCCGCCCCACAAACAGGTGCCAGCAACCCCTGATGACACTTTTGGCTGGGCCAAGGGACAGCCACACCATCAGTGTCCATCAGGTAAGGGGGCACAGCTGGCTCCTGTTATCCCACTGCAAATCCCCAGGGAGCAGCACTTTTCTCCTGGCCCCTGTGCCCACATTCACACAGTTATGTGAAAGCCTTGGTTTTCTCTCAAAGAAGGAAAACTCCTCCAGAGTCCCCTCACAGTCGCAAGGACCAGTTTGAAAAGGCAAAGTGAGAACCTGGACACCCAGCAGAAGATGGGGTGGGGGCAGTGGGACCTGGCCTGGCAGTGGCACACCCGTGGTGGTGGGTGGTGGTGGTTCTTTCCTGTACATGGACTCTCTTAGTCCTGGAAACTCCACTGCTGGGACAGAGTTAACCTGGATTTAACCACAGCAGGAACAAATGTGACTCCAGGTTCCTCACAGTTACTCATGGCCCATCCCCAAACCCACAAATTCTAACGTGAAGCTTTCCTTTAATGATCAGTGCGTAACATACACAGCACCAGCACAAACCTCTGCGAACCAAATTCTGTTTCATCTGTGGCCAGATCAGATCTTCCCCAGGGTTTTCCATGCCTGGAACAGCTAGTTTTCCTGCTCATAAACAACACAGCACCTAGAAACACTCACCTAGAAACACACAGAAACAATTTCCAACCTCCTGGATACCATGCTGGAGCACTGATGCTTCCCTCTTCTTCATCCTGTGGCTGCAGGTTTAATAACAGGGGTTCCTACACCATATCAGTGTTGTAATTCAAAATTTGCTCCCTGGAGAAGATGTTTAGAAAGAAGGAAGAGCTTGGGATGGAAGAAGAGGAAATCATTAATTCCTTGCCCCTTCCTGTTTTTCCTTGCCTATTAAAATAGTTCACAATAAAATCAAAATTATTACTTTGGTATTCAAGAAATTTTATATCCAGCTTCCACTGGGGGAAATGCTGCTCTTTCCTATTAATCCAAGACTTTAAAATGACAACAAGTCCATTAACGAGGTGTGTGTGTAATAAAACCCCCACAGTGATCAGGGATGCATATTTATGTGGCAAACTTGGGATGCTTCAGTTTTACTGGCAGGAATGGATGCCAGCTCCTTCCCAGCCTGGGGTGGGCATTTTACTGTAAAAAGAACATTTCCATGGTGGTCAGGCCTCCAAACCCAGCACCCCCTAAACACCTCCGAGCTTTGCCCTGGGAAGCTCTGAGCAGTCAGAGTCCCTGTGAGTTTGCTGCAGAGAAGTTAAACACAGGCTGGGATCATTTTTGCTGGAAAGGCAGGCGTGTGCCATGCTGCATTCCCAGGGAACCAGAGGATATCAGCCCCAACCCACTGCAGCAGGACCTGGCCACACCACAAGGCAGCAGCAGCTCCTGGCAGAGCCATGGTGCCCAAGCACAGCTTCCCTGCACCATGCCAGGCTCCTGCCCAGGGCTGACTCAGCAGCAGGGGTGTTTTTGTGAGCTGAAAGCACTGGTGAGACGTGAGGGGGGATTGGGAAGCTCGTGATGGGCAGTGAATCCTTTTGCTTAGTCAGTCTGCTGAGAATGACTTTCAAATAACCCAAGAACACAACCAAGGCTCTAAAAAGCAGATCTATTTGTGTTTATTAGGTGGAGAACAAGGCTACTTCTTCAATCAGTGAAATTCTCCGCGTGAAATGGAGGTTTATTCACCCTTTTATATTGTCATTTAATAACCTCCTAAGTGAAGAATTATGAAACCGAGGTAATATTGAACTGATTTTCATATTTCCAGTCATGCAGTTTTTCTGCTTTGCTAACTTTTAGACACTCAGCTCATATTCTACCACATCTTTAAAGGTCATTGCTCCCATTGGACTTTTGGGGAGGGTAGTGTGGTAGACAGAGATGCAACTGCAAAAAGGCTCAGGGCTGCTTAAGCTCCTTCCTTCATCAGTGTTTCCTCTCCTTAAAAAGTAAGAAAGCTGCTGTGTCTCTGTAGGAAAGGTTCTGAAAGGATTCTGGAGGCATACTGAGTCTTCAACAAAAGTTTCAAAGCAGCTTCATCATTTGCAGTGAATACAAGTTTTTGACTGCTATGTAGGAAGAAGCTTGAATAAGCTCAGATCTCCGAACTGAAGGTTTCTATAAAGAAAAAGCTCTAGAAATGGCTGCATTTAGATGGGGGGAAACGAGTGTGAATCAAGAACAAAGCCCTGAGACCCAGCGAGAGGATATAACCTTTCAGATCAAGCTGGTTTCCCCACCTGAGAGAGTTCCAGCCTGCGCCTTCCCATTTGATGCAAATGTCTATCAGAATGGCACTACTGGATAATAGATAAAAGATTATCTGTGACATTATGAAAAATGAAAGCTTCAAAATGGCTACAAGTTCCATGAAAAAAAAAAAAACTTAGATAGCCTTTCTGAAAGGCAACAATAGCCCCTCTGGTTTATTCAGCAGCTCATGTTGGGCACCGGTGCTCAAATGCCTTCCCTGGCTCGTCCCTGTGCAGCAGCTTCCCCGCTGCCTCCCCCAGGAAACAATCCCAGTTACGCTGCTGAAGGAGCACCTCTCCTGTCAGGAAAGGCTGGGGAAGCTGTGGTTGATCAGCCTGGACAAGAGAAGGCTCCAGGATGACCTTAGAGCCCCTTCCAGTGCCTAAAGAGGCTCCAAGAGAGCTGGAGAGGGACTTGGGACAGGGGATGGAGGGGCAGGACAAGGGGGAATGGCTTCAAACTGGAAGAGAGGAGGTTGAGATTGGATATTAGGAATAAATCCTCCCCTGGGAGGGTGGGGAGGCCCTGGCACAGGGTGCCCAGAGAAGCTGTGGCTGCCCCTGGATCCCTGGCAGTGTCCTAGGCCAGGCTGGACAGGGCTTGGAGCACCCTGGACCAGTGGAAGGTGTCCCTGTCCATGGCAGAGGGTTGGAACAAGATGGTCTTCAAGGTCCCTTCCAACCCAAACCATTCTGTAATTCTAGTGATGCCTTAGGTCCCTCAAGGCATCACTATGATTTCTTTCCCTCAGCTAGAAATGGTGACAGGAATTCAGCTGAAGTAGCTCCACGTGCAGCACCCTTGATTTCACAGGAGAATTACCCATTCAAGGCAGGGATTTCCAGTGCAGGCGAGAATTAGATTTTCATACCAACCTTCCCTGACCTGCCCAACCATTGGTCTTTCACTTCCCAGAGCAGGCCCAGGCGGTGACACCTTCCCTTCACAGATTTCTGCCCTTCACTTCCCACCAAGGGGAAGCTGCTGGTTCCTGCAGTGGTGGTGTCAAAATGCTCCCCGTGCTCAGTCCCAGCAGCTGCTCAGCTGGAGGGGCTCATGGCAGGGGACCCAGCCTGCCCCAGCTGCAGCCAGGACTCCCACCATGTACAGCAGGGAGACTCAGGACATCTGTGCAAGTGTTTGTCTCATTCAGCTGGTGTAAATTGGCGCAGCTCCACTGACATCAGCGAAGCCATGAGTTATATAAACTGATGATCTCAGCCCTGTAATTACACACCATTTCCTATCTACAGACACTGGCCTGTACAGCACGATCCCCGTTACCCCTGCATTCCTCCTGCATGCTGGGAGAGCCCGGTCTTACTGGCCCAGGAGCACAATCTAATGGATTTCAAAGGACTACACCTTTCCATTCACAGCAATCCAGCACCTCACATTAAGCACAAAGCTCAGCTTAACTGCACCGAATTCACAGCTATTGTTTTCATTTAGTGAAAGCACAGTGCAGGTCAAGCAATACAGATGCTGCTCGACACCCACATTTCTCCTTGCTCACTCGTTCTGCGTGGTACTGCACAACTGACATTTGGGCACTCGTGTTGGAAAAGCTGTGAAATGATATTGAAAATGTGGAAAACAAGCCCTGACAGGCACTGGGATGGTGCAGTGACGGGGGACAGGCAGCCAGCGAGACAGAAATAATCCTGCCACCCCGTGCAGCCTGGAATGGTTATCCCTCTGTTCCGGCAGGAGGGCTGAGTGCTTGTGAGCACCTGTAGTGACAAAGCCAGCGTGTGCCAGGACACACACGTGTGTCTTCTGCAACAGTGCCACTGAGTGAGAAAGACCTTGAGCCTTCACCACCAGCCTTAGCAAACCACCAGTTGCTGCTGAGTCCCTGCTCTCTCACTGGGAGCACATTCCAGGACCATTTCTGTCCATCCCTGAGGACAGATAAACCCCCTGGAGCTGCAGCAGCTGAGGACACCCAGCACAGGGTGGGACAGGCCCTGTGGAAGAGTCCTGCTGCTCATTGGGGTTTGTTTTATATGCAGAGCTGGTGTGCCTGGAGCCCTGCTACAGCCAGGGAGACCCAGTGGAGTGTGCAGAGATGCTGGGATCCAGCAGTAGCTGCCCACATGGCACTTAATTCAGGCAGATAGAACCAGTCCACTGTTAAATTAACAACTGTGAACGGAGCAGGGAATTGGGCTGAGGCTGGAGTTGTTTCAGTTTGATTTGGGCTGTCTCGTTTTGCCGGGCAGGGCAGCGTTCGAGCGCTCCAAGGTGAAAATGCGTTTGTGCTCTTCAGTAACTCTGAATAAGCGCAATCACTTTTTAAATTGAAACCCATATCACACAATTCCCAGGGAAATGACAATATAGGAGAGCTCCAGCTAAAGCCCCTCAGTGTCCAGAAAATGAGCTCTCCATACGGTGAAGGGAGGAACTGTGCTTCCCTGGCCAATGTCTGCAGGGCAGAACTGGGATGAAAAGTTCCCTGTCCCAGGCTATAGAACTACCCAGAAATTGCAGGCTCACAATCCATCCAGGGTTTAATTAATACATCCTCAGAAAGCCACAGCACTCTGGCTGTTGTTAGAGATGCTGATTTTTCAGTGTGGTTGAAGCTTCATTTATGATTTCAGTAAAAGCTCCATTTTTTTTCTTCTCTCTCTAGTTAAAAAATGAGCCTCTAGCTACAAATTGGACGATTACAGACAGTATTGTAGAGCAGCAGTAAAAAAGTGTTAATGAGCTGCAGGATATCAGAAGCAAAAAAGAAAGTATTTCCCCCGCAGGCCAAACAAAATTAATTTTAAAAATTAATGTAAACCACTAATGCAGCAAGTGCTTCCATTAAATTATGGGGCTCTGACATGTACAATGCAATATTTTTGCCATTGAATTTGTTATCTAAAAGGTGTTCATTGTTTATTATGGTGTGAAAAGCTGTTTTCCTCCAGATAGGCTGGTTCATTAAGGAATTGGATCCTTGCCACAGCCCTATTTCTTAGCAATGAAGCGATGCCCTGTAGCAAAAAACCACGGAGAGCGGCTCTCTGTTTAATATCAGAAATGTAAATCAAAAGACTCCAGCCTGCTTTTTAAATGGCTTTTGGTCTTTACACAGATGAAATTCACCCCAAATATTTCACATTGCTGGCTGGTCAAAACGGCTTCTCCAAATTCCAGCTCTGCTAAATGATTATCATAATAACAATCCCTGTCAATGAGGGGTTTGTAATGCTCACACTATTAAAACAGTTTTAATTCTGCTGCTTCATTCATCAAACTGTAACAGGTTTGATTTTAGGAAGGGAAAGAAAACCATGTTTTAACTGCCTAAGGAGAAAATAATGTTCTGATAAGAACCCAGATATGTACAATTACACAAAAGCTAATGACTTTTAATATTTCAGGGTTGAAAATTTCACATAACTGGATTTTGACGTTCCTGTGTGCACTGAATGGGATCTTTCCCAGCAAAAACTCTCAGTGGGGTCAACAGTGAGATTTGGGGTAGGACCCATGGGCATGGGACCTTGCTGGGGGAACTGGAGCAGGTATGGCCTGAGGGAACAGACAGGGAAACAGGAACGAGCAACAAGGGCTGCTTTTGTTTCTTGGTGTGGATAGGAAACATCAGAGCTTTTGCGTCTAAATAACAGTGGGGAGAGGGAAAACAAAATCTAACCAAAAGCCCTCTGTTGGCATATAAAAAATTACTCTATTTAGCAAAATTAGATACTTTGTTGGCCTTCATTTATGAGCCAAAACACCCTGAGGGGGACTACTTACCAACTTTAATTAGTAATAAAAAGCTTACAAGTGCCAGGGGAGCCAGAACTGGAGTCCATGGGCCAAATGCTGCGCTCAAATTACATCAAGTTTGAATTTAGGTTCTTCTTACCTTCAAAGAAGTTGCTTTGTGCTTTCCATGGGACAGCTTGGTGGCCTCAAGTCACACCAAAGGCAGGAGAGCTGTGCTGGGACTGACGCACCGGGAAACTGCCATTAGACCAGGTTTATACGATGGTTGTCTGGAGATTTTTATGTACTTGATGCAAGAGCTGCTGAGGATGAGTGACTGTATGGGGTTTGTGTGGCCAGGTTTGGGTAGCAGGGGGGCTGCAGGGGTGGCTTCTGTGGGAAGCTGCTGGAAGCTTCCCCATGTCCAAGGGAGCCAATGGCAGCCGGCTCCATGGGGTTCCCAGGGGGATCCATGGGGGAGCAGAGATCCACCTGCAGTCCCAGGAGGAGCCCAGGGCAGAGCAGGGGGGTCTGAAGAGGCTCTGACCCCGTGGGAAGCCCCTGCTGGAGCTTCACAGGTCCTGGCAGGGCCTGTGACCCTGTGGAGAGAGGAGCCCACCTGGAGCAGGTTTGCTGGAAGGACTCGTGACCCCATGGGGGACCCACACTGGGGCAGTTCCTGAAGGACTGACCCCATGGATAAAGGGATCCCTGGAGCAGTTCCTGAAGGACTGACCCCATGGAAGGGATCCACACTGGGGCAGTTCCTGAAGGACTGACCCCATGGAAGGGATCCACACTGGGGCAGTTCCTGAAGGACTGACCCCATGCAAGGACTGACCTCATGGATAAAGGGATCCCTAGAGCAGTTCCTGAAGGACTGACCCCATGCAAGGACTGACCCTATGGATAAAGGGATCCACACTGGAGCAGTTCCTGGAGAATCTCCCCTGGGAGGGACCCCAGGCTGGAGCAGGGGCAGAGTGTGAGGAGTCCAAGCCCTGTGGAGGAAGGAGCAGCAGAGACAAGGTGTGATGGACTGGCCACAGCCCCATTGCCATCCCCCTGAGCCTCAGGGGAGGAGGGAGAGAAAATCCGGAGCAAGTGGGTGTTGCAGGAACACGCTGTGATTTGCCACCTTGCCCAGACTCAACTTTCATACCTCTACCAATATATGGGCTTGAAATTGAACAGCACCAACGCGATAAAGGTTGGTGTTCACCCGTGGAGGTCTCAGAGATAGCAGCATCTCTGTTTGGATGTTTCCTACAGCCATACTAGTTTCTACAGTTAAAGCAGTGGGACATATATTTGTGTATATTTATGTGCATGTGATATTCATGTTAAAAATTTCCACATGAACAATCATCCCCTAAAACAAGCAAAGGGACTAACCCTGCTGCCATCCACTTGACTGACTGTAGTTTACCGCTGTTGTTGACTTTCAGCTGCTAAACTCACAAGTGAGGAGATAATTTAGCTCAGCTTTCTTCTATTGATCTGAGAAACAAAGTTTATACACAGCTTTCACGGTGAAATCAAAAATCACATGAAAAAGCAGGCAGTGCTGGGGGACAGAGCCTGGACATGAGCTCAGCCAGAGCATGGCTTATCATAAACCTTGCATCAGACCTTCCTGTGAAATCTAATTTCAACTCTCCTGAAAGAAACTTTGCTAGTGCCAGACCCAGTCGGTCACTGATGGCCAGTGAGCCACAGCTGAGGCTCTCATGGTCAGAGGTGTCTTGGTGCAGCAGGAGGGACCCCACACCCCACTGACACCTTCCAGAGCCACTGAGCAGCCCTGCCAGTGTTGGACTTCCAGCAGCTGCCCACGGAGAAGAAGCATCTCCCATCATCTCCCATCCCACACGACACCAACCTTCGTTTGATTTTACCGGAGATGGTCAGAGGTGGAGAGACCCTGGCACAGGGCTGGGCACCCCATGGATAAGTCAAAAGCCCAAGCACACACATTCTTCCAGTTTGGAGCCTCTGCACATCATGTGCTCCAGCAGCTCAGCTGAAAAAACACTTGGTTTTGACCCACAGAAGGGTCAGGAAGGAGCAAAGAGGCAAGCAAGCAGAATCATTTCCAGCCCTCTCCATCAGGCAAGGGCCTGGATCAGTAGAAGGTAATTTCTGGACAAACTATCTATTATCCATGAAGCAACACCTTTTCTTGCTCTAGCTACCAAAACGCTTCCATTTTCCAGGCCAAAGAGATTTGACAAATGAGTCCCCAACTTGCTGCACATTGCAGTAGTTTTACAGATTGCAGTTTGATGGTATTACACATATTAGCCAAAATTCCTTCCTTTCACATTACAAGGCACCCAGACAGGCAACCTTCAGTAGCAACAACCCTCAGAAATGGACCAAGGGACCAGTGTGATGGCTTTGTGCAGACATACTGACCACACACTCACAAGTGCTGCTTTCTTTTCATCAAGTGGAGTCATCTTATACGGACAAATAATAAAAATAAATCAGAATCTAACAGTACAGAACAGAGTTTCACTGTTTCCAATCCATCCATTCCTGATGAACAAACACAGGGAAAGCAAGAGGGGGTGGTACTTGGTGGTGATGTGAACAGAGTCAAATTTGGTCCCAGCTACACTGGTGTAAACCCTGTGTTTGGGATGACTCTGGATTGACATCCAAGTCCCTGTTTTTGCCATCTGTATTCTGCCTCTGTGGATCTGACCTACATCGTTGGAAGGAGAAGGGTAGCACAAGCATTTGGAAGTGATGCTCCTCCATTAGCGATGAGATTAATTAAGACGCTGCTGGGCACTTCTCCACAGTCAGGCAGGGCTGTTAATGGCCATTGATTTTTTTTTTTAAACAGCATGTACAAGTTTAAATGGTGTAAACTGCCCCAGATTCCCTTTCCCTACCTTCGTTTCCCCTGCTAGAGGTTAACCTCGCTGGAGATGGGGAAAAAACCAGTCCCCTCCTTCCCTTGCCTGCGGCACCAAATCAGGAAATTCACTGCTAATCACTGCAGTTGTGATTTCTGATTTCAACTGGCAGCACGGAGAATTGAACTCCAGTCCCCCGAGTACAGCAGGCTGCGCCAGGCAGGCCTTGAGCTTGTTAAAACTGTGGTGCTGCCATGCAGTTATCAATTTTAAATTAATCTCTCCCTCCATGCACACTTATCCTCCTCCACCCTCTCTTAAAGTGGCTGCTAAAAATATAAACTCCAGGATACCTCGCTCTAAGACTTAACTAAGTAAAAATCGGGATACTATTAATTACAGGTTTCCTTCAGCCTCAGCACCTGGAAAAATGGATTTCTGCACTGTCTCAGGGATTTGCCTAATCCACTTCCTGCAGTAAAGCCAACCACAGCTCTGGCTGTCTTAGCATCCTGCCATGCAAATCCTCCCTCCCACGATGAGCCCCTCTCCAGGAGCGCCCTGTCTCCGGGGCTGGAGCAGCTGGGGAAGTGGAGCCTGGCAGCAGAACACCAGCCAGCTGGGAATTGGAGCTCTGTGGGCTGAGTCTGTGCTCTGCACTCAACTGAATCTGCCCTGCTGAGACAGGCCAGAGGTTCAGACATCGCTTACTCCACTCCCCCGTCCCCATGTCACCCTCACACTGCAGCAGACCTGTGCCAAGAGTGAGCATGAGGTGCTGTGCTGCGCTCCAGGGAGAGCCCCTGACTTCAGCCACCGACTGGGGTTGTAAAAATTACCCCCAAATCCAACTTAATGGCTTGGCTCCCTCCCCATGCTGGAGTCTGAGTGTCTGCCTCTGCTCAAGAGCAGCCTGGCTAATGTGGGCCAGGGTTTTAAAGCCTTTGTAGTTGGCCTTGTCCACCTGAAATAACAAATACCTGCACCCTGGCACGGTGCACGTGGCAGCCCTGGCCCTTGCAGCTTCATCTCCTGCAGCTGCAATTGCTGCAGCAGCCAGACTGCAGAGGCACCGAGTGGAGGTCACCTGGCGCTGGAGGGGGCTCAGGAAAGCAATCAGCTGGCATCTGAGCAGGGGCCACGCCACCACCTCGGTGTCAAATGTGAAAATCTGGGGAGGTGAGTTTATAAACGACTGCAGGCGTCAGCATCCAGTTTGGAATCTATAAACATCTGAAATCTGTTAGTACTTTATTTGTAATGATACTGCCAACAGACTGCCCCCCCCAAAGGTCACAGCACACACTCAGCATTAAATTGCAGTACAACAAATCCTCAGCTATCCATAACCTACAAAATGATAGGGGCAGGCTGGAAGGGGAGACTGGGATAAAGCAGAAAAAGAAAAAAGTCTAGACACACTTTCCTAAAACTCACTGGGGAATCATTTTAAAATCACTTTATGAGGAAATAATTGAGGTTCTATATACAAAACTCCCCTTAAAAAAAAAGAGTAACACGTCTGACAACCTTAGAAAGTCACGAGGTTGTTACAGAGAAGAATGGGTCTCTGTTTGGGAATTTAAATACTATGTGGCCCAAATTCATAAACATTTAAGATTTTTAAAGCCGTTGGGAATAAAAGAGCAAAAAAGGCAAAACCAGCCAGGGCCAACTAAAAAAAAAACCAGACCAAAAACGCAAACCAAACTGCCAAGTGAATGAAAACCATCTCTGCAGTACAGCCCCCTTTCCTCACTCTCTAATGCTCCAGTGCTGAACGCTGCCCGTCAATCCACCACAGAATAAACCCACTGTTGTGCATATGACACAGCACAAACCCACTATTGCCTACATCCCCCTCCGCAGCAAGTGGAATTCATTCCACAGCCACCAGATGCAGCATTAGCCCCCTAAATACAACAGCTCTTCTTGATCAAAAGGGAGGAGCAGCCTGTCACTCTGTCTGACTGGATGTGCACTGCCCAGGAGGACCTGGGGACCACAGATCATCATTTCACCTCCATGCGGAGACAGGAGGTTACCACCTCTATCTGTTTCAAGGGGAACACAACATAGCTGAAAAAAAAATCACTGCAGAAAATAATTTGCTATTCTTCTTACGCCTCTCTTTTGTTATTCTTCATGTCAGAGCTGCTTCTCCATGTCACTTGCGGAGAGAGGTCCAAGCAGAAGAGCCATACAGATAACTCTGCACTGAAACTTCACCAAGTTCTTCCTGATAACAGATTATTTCAAAAATATCCCTCAAAATGTAAACCCAGGAAGGGACTTTGGGAAATCCTGGCTGTGGATGAACTGATTGGTCAGTATCTCCATGGGACTGACCCAAACGCATGGCTCACCCATCACTCCAACTCTGAAAGAGTTTGGATTCTTACCTGAATGTCATGGCTCAGGCCCATTTCTAATTGTGCCTAAATATATCCCTCCATGCCTGACTTCCTTCTGGCCGATCTCAGCTGCCTTTTTGACCTGCACACCCCGTGGAAGCACCAAGATCAAGAAAGTTGTGCCTACGGAGTGTGAGGATTAGTGAAAAAACCCTCTCAGAATGTCAATGAGTTAGGGGCATCACACACTTCTCCCATTAAAATTCAGTAGGTTTTCCAGTCCTTCTGGCCTCGGTGCATTTGCATAGTATAGGGTCAGAGAGACATCCTGATTCCACTATAGCTGCTCTGTTTAAAGGGTCAGAACGGTGACATATGAAAATAACCCAACTTTAATTGATACCTGGGCTGTTGAATTTGAAGCTCCCCCTGGCCCCATCTCTTGTATATCTAATGTACAGTACACTCAACAGCAGATGCCAAGAAGGCAGCTCGGTCTCTCAGTTGCATTAGCAGAGCTTTAAAAATAATTGTTGAATTGTCCACAAGATGTCCACCCTACTTTTAAAGCCCCTGAATCTCCTGATAATCACCACGGCAGCAGTAAATGTTCTCAGGGCTGCCAGGTTATCTAATTGTGAATCCCAGTTGTAGCATCTCAGGAAAAGATCCCAAGGAGAAAAAAACCCATGTTTTTTAGTTCAAGCCTCTGTTATTTTAATACTATCAGAGGTCCAGTTATGACTCAAACTTTATCAAGAGTAGCAGAGATGTGGGTGTATTTATTAGGTTCTTTTCTGGTTTTCTTATTGCTATCAGTTGCCAAATCACACAGACAAAGGGCAATTACAATTGACATCTAATTCCTAGGTCAGGCTCAGTCAGGCACGAGGAACTCGATGCAAACCATATTTCCTGATCCCACCATTGCTGGGCTCAGGATCACAGATTATGGGGCACTGAAAGATTCTTGGCAGGAAACATGGACCAGATTGGTTTGCTTGTTTTTTAGGCATCTTATCATATACTCCTTAAAAAAAAAGCTGGTGACTAATCCCACTCAGAAGAGCAAAGAAAGAATACCTGAAGAGTTACAGCAGAGCAATTGTAAGTGCATTACTGCTTAAATACTCATCAATTCATAACTATCATTTCTGTGACATTTTCCATGATTCAGTTCAGGCTCAGTTCTGGGACAGAAAAAA
>VZTE01006156.1:228090-250590 GCA_013397775.1 Eulacestoma nigropectus | reverse complement strand
AAAAAGCAGGAAGGTGACACAATATTAATGGTGTTCAGTAGCTCCTTGTCCATCTCCTTGGAAGATACAAAACTGGCTTTCCAAACCCTCCTATCTGCATCTCAGGTCTCCTAATTTAGAAATGACCCAAAGTACCCATATTTAAACCCAAACACTCTTCCTGCCTTGAAAGCAGGTGCATTTGGAAATAACATAGACATGAGACAACCCATTTCTCTCTCTAGGAATCCAAGTGAACTCATGCACAGTCTTGAATAACTCACAAAGATCTTCCAACAAGCTGAGCACTGGTAGCTTCACACTGAACTTCATCATGGTGTCCTGCAGAAAAACCAACTGCTCTGCTTTAAGAAACAAGAAGAAACGTAGAATTCCATGAGGTCTCCGAGTGTGAGCTGAGTGTGCGACATCTCCAACAGATCTGTGTCCCACCACCGCTGGGCTGAGTGACAGAGAAGGACAAACCCACAAGACTATGTCTCTTTTACTGGTTTTTTTCCCCCTAATTGTCCTGGTGTGATATAACGGGGCAGGGAATAAAACAAACCAGCAGCCAGTGCATGTGGCTATCAGCTTAAAAATAGTTCAGCTGGGCTGAGGTTTTAGCCTTTATCTCCCTGGCTGACCTTGCTAATACAGTATGTAGATCTCTTGCCAGCTAATCGGCGGACTGTAAAGCATGGTTTCAAGCTGTGGGCAATGATCTGTAACAGGAATGAATGAGTGGGTTTTAGCAGCCAGGATCTGTAGCCTACTATCTGTATCTGACAGCTGTCACCTCCTGACAGAGGCCAAGGCCCAGCCCTGCATTTAAAAGCAGCATGGCTGATCAGATTACTGGGACAGTGTGTCAGGACTCGCTGCACTGAACTAGAGAGACAGAAAGTAAATCTATAAATAGCAGTTTTACTTGTCTCCATGAGCCACTGAAGGATAACCAATATTGAGCAGCAAATGCAATGTTTAGTCTCTGAAACCAGTGGAACACAGTCCCTGCGAGATCAGAAGCGCTGCCCGATGCTAAAAGGGACGGACACGGGGAGCTCTGTGGGCAGGAGAGTCACTGTCCTGGCAGCAGCACTGGCTGTGTTTGCACAGGGAAATAAGACGTTAACTTCTCAGTCCTTGAGATGCTGAAAACACCACAGCACAAAGTCACCAGAGACCAAAGCCACCTCTGTGCAGAAGGGAAGGGGAAAGCCAGCACTTCCCTGGGAATCCCAGCACTCAAACAGCTACTGTGATAAAGTGAGAGTCTCTCCATTTGGTACCTATCATATGTGAGAATCAAGCTTCCAGCCACAATGGATGAGCTCTGAAAGGACCTGAAGGGCAGGCATGTTGCAGCTGTGGCTTCCAGAGGCCATGGTGATGGCAATGCTTGGTTACTGTGTGGCAAGGAGCTACAAAAGACCTGTCAGCACTTTGAAGAATGGATCAGCTCTCTGAGGAGCCATTCAGCACTCTGAGAAGTTTCTACTGATAAAAACAGAATATCTGAAAAATTGTAAACAGCTTTGGAAACACAGCCCAGAGGAATGGAGAGTGCGATCATGAGCCAAGGCAATAGGAAATGAGGATGGTGAGAATAATGTGGGAGATTCCACACCACTGCAGAACTGTCAGGTAATACCAGAGGCTTCTGCAGGCAAAACAGGTCCAGAAAGGTCTCAAATGACATGAGGAGTCCTGGGTCCCTTTTGCAGTAGAAACCGGGAGATAATTGCAGTTATTTTGTTGCAGTCTGCAATTGGGAAGGGGCATCTGCTGCTCTCTCAGCCTCCTCAGCTTCTGGTGATGAGATGCAGCTTTTTGACCTTGGACAGCCAGCAAAGAGAAACAGGACCATGCTTGATCTTTTGCCTAACCTGGTTAGTGCCAGCTGGAGTCTTGCCTGGCCCCTGACACCTGGCTCAAGCCTTTACCACGACTGACTCCACAGGCTGAGGGTGGCTTGAGCTGTGTGTTCCCCCTCCAGGAAAAGACACGCTGCCATCAAACAACAGCAAGTACAACTGAAAGCACAAAGCATGCATTCAACTACACAAATTAACTCCTCAAATTGAAAATAAAGGATAAATTATGGAACATAAAGAACTGGATGCAAAGAATATATTTTTACATTGCTAAGAAAAGAGAAAAAGCCCACCCTAGATAACTCAAGGTACATAAATGTGACTGTCGATTTAAAAAGTAGCTCCGATGAGTCAGGCAAATTGGTGACACACGAAGGCAACCAGCTCAATTCCCTGTCTCTTGCAGAGACACCAGCAGCACACCCCTGACAGCACACACTCATCCCTGTCTCCACACAATTCCTGCAGCTCAAGGACTTCTCAGCCTGAAGTGGGGCCTCTGTCATTTAAAGCTGAGCATGGATCTTTTCCCCATGAATTTGAAAATAGGATGGAGATGATATTTATTCCCTAAACTGAAGAACAAATCAACATCTTTCCAGCCCATAAGTTTCAAAATAGTGATTTACTGGTACCCAAGTGTCATGCTCACCCTTGGCCACAGTGATGGATTTCACTAAGAGCTGAATTCTTCTATCCGTGTGTTTTTCTCAGCTAATTTAGCACTGATGAGATGGTCCTCAGTGACAACCCTGGCAGCTGCCCCCTCCACATGTCAGCAAACCCAGCAGTGTCCTCCCCCTGTCCTGCACGCATCGAGCCCGAGCTGCAGGAGCTGTGCCTGGGCTGGGCAGCCAGTCCTACCCTGAGAGTCCTGGCAAAGCTCAGTCTCTGCCAGGCCTGTCCTCAGCTCTGCTGGGCCCTGCTGGGAACAGGGCTGGCCCCCAGTGGGCTCCTTCCACGCAGGTCAGGATGGCGTCAGATGGTGACGGCTGCAAACCACTGACCTACATTGCCAGTCCCCAGAGCCATCTGAGACCCCACCGTTTCTCATTAGCAACAGATTCTTATTTATTTCAGATACTCAGTGGCTTCTGCCAACAGACTGCGCACTCCTAATTAAAAGCTGGCTTCTTTCATAACCTACAAAGTCCTATTTCCACCTCTGCCCCAAGGTGCAGGGAAACGTGAGCTTCCCCGTGTCCTCCACTTAGAGGCAGGCTCCACAGACAAAGCAGAGATGCATCTTGTTTTATTTTTTTAAAAGACAGCATAAAGCAATGAAGTTTGAAGGACATTCAACATTTATGCTGTGTGCCCACTTAATATCACAAGGGACTTTCCATGGGAGCAAAGGTTTTCTTAATAAAGGGTCTCATTGGCCGGCTGGATCAAATCATGTATACACCGATATCTTGCTCCTGGCAATACCTTAAACCCGCAGTTAGGCGAGTGTAGAGATTGCAGTGGCCTTGAAACTGTAGCGTGGTTTATACATGGTGTACACATCTTTGAGGATTTGGAGAAATCTACAAGGGATCTAATGCTTTTCCACCTATTGACATTTACAAAGCAGTTTAAATCATGCATGAGAGGCCTCAGGCACATGTAGTTCACAAAACATAACTCTGTGCTCCCAGGGAATTGGAGCTGACCACGGCTCTTTATTAGAACCGACAGTGAAAGACAGCTCGTGCAGAACCTGAACCAGGGGTGCAATGCAGAGATGACAGACTTAATGCTACTGGATGTATTATGCAGATTACCCAACCCAAGCCTTGCTTGTTAAGTAAGTTTCATGCTTTCCTCACTCCCACTGCCCCTCTTAGGAAATATCCTCCCTGGCTTTATCAAGGGAGCTGTTTCCTAAATTCCTTGATCAATCACCTGCTTTCCAGGACTTCAGACACACCGAGTTAGCTCTGAAGATAAGACAGCGATGCTTAGAGTGCAAAACAGTTAAACCTTTGCACCTATTAGCACAGCAGTGCCAGGCACAGAGCAGATGAATACCTTAAAAACTTAAGAGCTATTTTGCTGATGAAAGAATAGGAGGGATTTTAAGGAATCCATCATCCCTGAAAAGTCACCTTGTAGCTGCAAATTCCCGGTACAATGTAATTTTTGAATGTATGCTTTGGCTGTGTGTAGATGGTAGGCAGTCTGTGAGATGTTTCTCCTTGGCTGGACGGTTGGGACGGATGGAGACGAGAGATCTCTGAAGTCGGGTCTTAGAGCATGAGGTTTATTGCTCCGGGCTTGGGTATAGTGGGCCTGCTTAAAGCAGCCAGCCGCTGCTAGAAGCAGGCCAGAAAGCGTGAAGCAAAGGAGAGAGAGGGTAGAGAGCTAAGAGCTAAGAGAGCGTGTGTAAGAGCTAAGAGAGCATATGCAAGAGAGTATGTAAGAGATGTAAGAGAGCTAAGAGAGAGAGCGTTACAAGAGCGGGGGTTACAAGAGAGAGGGTTGCAAGAGAGAGGGTTGCAAGAGCGAGGGTTGCAAGAGAGCGAGTTTCTCGTTTACAGTACAATAAATCTTCTGTGTTGAATATTCTAATCTTCATCAACCAATCTAGTACAAGATACAAATCCTATAGCATTTACCTACAGCCTATAAGAATCATTGCATTACCATACTACGTTATATTTTAAACCCTAAAAACTACTCTTTGGACCCCTTCTGCCAAGCTAGCAGGGTCTGCTTTAACCCTTGGACCCTTGTGATAGCAGAAGGTATTGTTCAATCAAAGGGGATTACCTTCAGTCGGCCATACCATTGTTTTCCAGTTGTTCAGTAACTAAGGCCTGGTATCTCAAAGTATGCTTTCATTTCAATGTCACTTATAGTTTCCATATTCTCAGCATCTTTTGCCAGGCAATCATATTTATAAGGCTTTCCTGTTTCATCTTTCCCAACAGCTGTGTACATTCAAATGAAGAGCAAAATCCTGAAATCCTTGCCCAAGTTTTGACCAGTTTTTAATTAAACTCTGAAACTCTCTAATACAGATTATCTGAGAATCAGCCTTTCTACCAGGAGAAAGAGATTTTTTTGTCATTTGATTGTATCTTAAAGCTTGTAAATGGCACAACATGTACCGTTCTGTACAGGAGAGCATTCTACGTTCTTCAGGTAGAAGTGTCACTTGTGAAACTCTTTTGGTGACCCCTGTTCAAAAAGGCATTTTCACTGAGTCCACCTGGACTCAGACACACACCTGGGAGGTTCCATGCTGTACCCAGGGAGTTTGTTTTGAGATGTGAATTTAAACCACTAACTAGTACACTACAGGCTCCTGGCACTGCATGTTCCAGTGTCTGCCCATGTAAAGACTGCATTTGCATACATACATAAAATAATAATAAAAAAAAATTAATCCATTTAAAATAAATAAATACAACTTTGTGTATAAAATGCATGTAGACATGTATACCCAGATACGTTTTTATATATTATACATTACATAAGTACGTGCTTTTATTTTTAAACTAATTGAAGGAAAAGGAAGTTTTTTTAAAAAACTGAGCTTTGCAGTGACATCTCTGAATTATCACTACTGACTTTTCTTAGCAGCAAGCTAGGTCACATTAGACTTGACCTAATAAAATTAAGTTGCTTAATATCACACGTTCAGGGACGCAGAAGTGCTACTGGCAAACCAAAATTACTGGGGTTTTTTTGTTGTTTTCAAGTTTTCTGGTTTTTTTGAGGAAATAGGAAGCAGAAACAGATGCAGACTTACTACTCTGCTTAAGGGGAACCAAGGGAAGGGAATGCTTTTCACAACACCAGTTTGGTTTTCCTTTAAATCCCCAGCTCCAAAAAGCCATGAAAGCCCCTCCCAAAAGGCATGTGATGAACATCAGCACAAACAAGCTTAATATAGGGCCCATTTCCAGCCTGCTTTTGTTACTGGTTGTAAAACACATGGCAAGGCGTGAAGGCTGACACCAGTGGAGACATAGGAGGCATTTACCACTCATATGAAGAATCATGGAGCGACTCCACCTCCTCAGAAATGAGGCTGAGCACACAACAATGAACGTTTCATACGATTTTAGCGCTCAATTCATGGCTGAAGGAAACTAGCAAAGAGGTTATAATTGACTTCAGTGATACTGGATCAGGGCCCTAAATAGAACAGGCACCTGCACGTTGTAGAGGGAGAGAAGTTAAATCTGTTCAGCTGCCTTGTTCCCAGGTTTTTCTAAAATACCTTTGCCATGGATACTGCAGCTTTCTCACTGGAGAGAGGTTGCTCCGGGTCAGCGCCGGGCTCAGCAGCTCCCCGGGGCAGGGCTGCAGCCACAGCTCAGCACATCTCACCCAGCAGAGCGTCACAGAGTCACAGCAGCACAGTCACAGAATATCCTGAGCTGGAAGGGACCCCCAGGGATCACTGATCCAGCCCCTGGCCCTGCACAGACCCCCAGCAACCCCACCCTGGGCATCCCTGGCAGCGCTGCCCAAATGCTCCTGGAGCTCTGGCAGCCTCGGGGCCGTGCCCATTCCCTGGGGAGCCTGGGCAGTGCCCAGCACCCTCTGGGGGAAGAACCTTTCCCTGAGATCCATCCGGGCAGCAACAGCAGCTCCTGAGCAGTTTTACTCATTCCTGCACTCACCCACTGCATTGTCTCCAGTTCATACTTCTTCAGCCATTGTGTATGTTAAATCCAAGATAAATTTCCAATTGCCACAGGTTTGCATCAGGTAAAAAAAAAATGCTTCAGAAATACTGCTTTCAGTTCACACCAGATAAGAAGCACTAAAATTAATTTTAAAGTGGACCTAAACATTACTTGATACCTGCATTGATAACTGTGATACAGGCTGGTCTAAATGCCATCACAGCCAACCACACACTTGGGAGAACAGCAGCAAAACACCAGTGAAAGACTGGGACAACTCATCAACTACTGACTTAACTGCTGCAAATGCCCTATGAGCTTTAAACACTGAACTTCATCACACATGGCACAATTCTGATGTTGAACCATTTACAGACCATTGAAAATTGGCAGGGAATAAATACTGAGAGAGGTAAAGAAACCCAAAATCAAATAGTCACCTCAAACTGTATAAGGGAGGCTGTGAGCTGATGACTCAGAGACTGAGGATGGGTTTGCATATTATACCAATTCACTCCTCAACTGAAACTCAAAAGAACTTACTAATATCAAAACAGTTCATCTGAACACTAGGCCGAGATTATTTAGCAGAAATAGCAAGGAAAAACTATCTTGTATCAGTAAAGCTGACATGTCAGCAGCTTGTTTTATCACATTGCAGCTAAACTCAGTGCAAATGTAGTTGCAATATGAAATAAGCCAGGATTGTTTACCTTCAATAGTCTATAAATATCCTTCTAAGGGCAGAACAGCTGCTTTACTGAGAAGTGCACAGATGCAGTTACAACTCCTCATCTATAATTACGAGAATAAACTATATTTCACATTTCTTTCATTTCCAGGTCTTTGATCTTACATCTGATAGAGAGGCCACGGGCTGGAGAGACCAGCACGGGTGAGTCTGGCAGCTTCAGGTGATTCAGCTGAGCCAGGCCCAGGGCAGGGTGACCTGTGGCCACTGCTCAGGAGGAGCCACCACCGTCCCTCTGCGAGGGAGAGACGCGGCCTGAGCTGGGAGCTGCACACACATCCCTGCACGGACTCCCCGCGCTGAGGCGGTTTTGGGGAAGGAGCTGTAAAAGCCATCCCCACAGCAGCAATCCCTGTGGGTGTTCGGAGCCACCGGGGGGAAGGAGCCCGAGCTGCTGCTGCGTCCCGGTGAGGGCAGCACAGGCCCAGGGCAGCCACAGCCACGGGACTGGCCTGACAGCTCTGCCTGGGCGGAAAACAGCGGCCAGGGGTTGGACTCAATACTCCTGTGCGTCCCTTCCAGCTCAGGACACTCCAGGATTGTAGGAAAACCAAGTGTGGCTCTATCACAGCCATGTGTATGTAGGGGAGGATGGGCCAGGCCAGGAGCTCAACTGCATCAAGCAGGCTGCAAACATTGCAGAGTAACGTGGGACTGCTGCCCACTGCCCAAACGGCTCCTTCCCTTCCTTTGATCCAGCAGCTCATTTAAAACATTTCTGTCTGTCCTGTGAGTGCTTCGTTGTCAGTGCTTCTGGCCAGTCCCCAGTCTGTCACTAGTTGGCACCGCTGTTGTCAGGCTTGGGAATGAGGCCAGGGCCAGAATGGGCAAGAAAAATAATCCCCTGCTCATTCCCCAAAATGGCTGGTTCTTATTGAGAGCATTGCTGACACACACACGGGAAGGCTACGAAAATGTGCTGCTGCCCCTGTTCTCTGGGAACCAGCTCGCTCTCAGGGGATATTGGTCTCAATACACTATCGAAAAATGCATTAAATACATTTTTTCTCTCTCTGTTTGATAGATATAATTATGGTAGTCCCTAGAACAACATGCCTGTTTGTAGACTGCCTTCAAAATCATCTAATTTGTATTGCCAGATGGTATGAATGATTGCTACAGATAAACTTTGGATACGTTCCATTATTAATTGACAGAAGCATGGTCACAGCAGAACGCTCATCCCACACTGCCTAGCTGACAATTAATGGTTAAAAGATGAAACTACAGAGGAAAAAATGAGTCCCCTGAGTCCCAAGACCCATTTTATAGCCTTGAGAACTAAATTTAAATAACCAAAATGTATTATGCTCTCAGATCTCTCTACCAACCTCCTTGCACTTGTGCAATTCCCAACCCTGCCAATAGCACTTTACAAGCGACGGGATGCAGGCTTGGTGTGCCATCCAGTGGGATGGGATGGGTGGAGTGTGACAGTCTTATGGCAGGTTCAAGAAATCACAGTTGTAACAAGCAAATGTCTCCACTGAGGCTCACTGCAGATGGCTGATTTGGAGCTCATCTTCCACAGAAAACACAAATGGAGCCATTGCAACAAAGAGCACCAAATGCTGGGTGTTGTAGACACGACACTTGCACTCAGAGTAATGGTGAAGTCACCAAGAAACGAGGAAACCTCGGATCTACGTGTTTTAGAACACTGAGCTCTAATGATCATGTCCTCAGTGAATTTAGCAAAAGCTAAGAAAAAGCCAAGTGTTTACTGATTAAAATTTTTCATTTTTCAAGCTATTCCACCAGAACACAATATACACAGATAGAACCTTTTTTTTAAAAAGGAGACAAGCTTTGTTAAAAGAAATCCCCAGATTTGGGATAAAGAACATTCACCAGTGACACAGACCTGAAATATAAATAGATGATGAAGGGTGCACTGAGATGTGAAAAAAGAAAAAGAAATGCTTTTTAGCTTCTTGACTTGCAATGTTTTTTCCTCTTAGTACCTACTGAACAGCATGACACATCTTAGAAACAATATTTATACTTATAGCACAACTTTCATCTGCAAACTCTTGCATGTCATATAGATTTGCACACTCCTTTTCATAAACACACATCCTGAGCATAAACAGCTGAAAAGGTAAATAAATTACTTCTCCTGAGGTAGGACAATATGGCAAGCTGGCAGAGAACACCTGTACGGTATGTGACCTAGAGACTGCTGTGAACAGGGCTCCGACTGCAGAATCGGTTCTGCCGAGATGGGGAAGGATACAAAAATCCCAAATAAAGTCTTACTGGTGCAGGCTGAGAACCTCTTCTCTGCCCTCCTGTACACATGGAGTGGCTATAATGATATGCAGTGATCACAAATATCTACAGTTCAAAAGCTGAGCTGTGGATCCAGGTCTCTAATGATGGTAAGACACTGATTTGTATGTGCAGAAGGTAAACACGCCTGGCAAAAAAAAAACCCCAGCTTGTGAAGGGCACAGATTTCCTTATAGTTTGATTTGAGTTCAGGTCCAGCCTCATGCTACCCTCTGTGTGTTTCTAACCTTGTTCCTCAGTCCCAGGCATGGCTGCCTTTCCTCTGGCTGGTATCTGTGGCATAAACACAAAGGTGATACCTACAGTCAGCATCGGATCTGACTGTTCCCGACAACTCCTGTGATACAGCAACCTCAGGGACTCGAGGACACATCTGTGAGTAGATGTAGTAGCTGCCATCTGCACGAACTGCATTATTTAACTGCATTGGCACTGATTAACATTTGCTGTAACCTATGGTAATGGGCTCTGGGGGCTTTCCATGTCTGCTACACAGTGGCAGCTGATGTCTCCTGCTCCATCCTTAAAACAGGATGTTTTAATTTTTAATGGAGCACATGTTCGATTGGCTATACAAACAGGCTAATCTGCAAAGCATGTGCTCAATAACAAGCCAAGCTATGCAGTCAGAATAACAACACTGCTTTGCCATGCACGAGATGCAGAAGGCTTCCTGCTCTGTGCCACCATCACTCAGCGCTGATGGTCAAGAGAAATGACTGTGCGGGTTCCCCATTTCAACAGCAGCCCTTAGGAACTGCCTGTTCCTCAGCTGCACCTCAGGCTGCCAGCTCATTTCTCATTTGGGAAACTAAACTGGAGAGTTGACAAAGTTCAGGTGCCTGGAACAGAAATCACGGGGGTGCAGCAGAAGCATTTGGAGGCAAAGCTGAGAGGGGAGAGCTCGGCCGGGGCTGGCGCGCAGGGGAGAGAAATCAGCTGGTGGGCATTTAGGCAGAGAGCAGAGATGTGGACACTTCCCTGCTGCTGGAAACAATGCATGAATAAAATCCTACATGACCATTCCTCCTCTCAGATCTCCGTAACCCACAGACCCTGTCCTCAGGGCTTGTCTCCTGAAATCACGATGTCAGCATGGAGTGTGGAACAGCACAGGCAGCCCCTCTGATCCTGCTCTGGCCTACATCCAACCCCATGCATTCTGTTCCTGCTCCCGAAGAGAGGAGGATGCTCCAGAGAGGCTGTAAGACAGAGTTTTAACCTGTTCCTGCTGGGTGCAGGGAGGCTGCCGCAGCCACTAGGGCCCTTCCCTGAGGGAGCATTTCTGGGGTGGGATACAGGCCCTGACTGAAGTCCTGCAAGCAAACTGGGAGCAAAGACCACGTCCACAACAGGCACATGCTAACAAAGAGAAAGGAGAAAAATAAAGGCTGACGTATTTCTTGGGGAATCTTAAGCAGATGGGTGGGAATCCAGGAATCTTGGGCCTTTAGGGTGCCTGTGAAAGCTCGTCAGGTTATTAATTTTCCAGATTGAAGGAGTTTGCTTCAGTTTCAGGTTTTTTCTTGTACGAAGAATGTTTTCCATAGTTCAGTAGGGTTTTTATCTGTTTCTTTGAATCACTTGTTACCTCTGTCCTGATTTGTCTACAGAATATGTCAAATCTGTAACAAGCACGGGCTGATTAAACGATTAATGGAACACTATTTTAGGACAGCCTTGTCTTGCTCCAAACCTGTCCTCATGACTGTTTCTGACGCATAAACATGAACTGACCTTTCAAAAAGGTCACTTTTATTTCTCAGGTTTTTTCCATGATGAATTATGCTTTTCAGAAAGGCACTAAATTATGGAGCCTTTCATTAGATGTAAGAAAGTTGGAGGAATGTTAAGAGGAATTTCTTTCCTCTGGTCTTCACAAAGTACACTTAGGAAGCTGCTTCATGGTTGCATTAGTAAATACATCTACTGAGCTAATGAACACCTTTTCCTGCCTTAAGATATGAATTTTGAAGATGCTAACTCAATTATCCCCCTCCTAAGTGGCCAGTCAGGTCTCAGTGCAAGAACTTCAGCACTGAGAAATGTATTCTGCCTATGGAACCAATGGATCCATTTCCAGCAGTGTTCTGCTGCCAGAGAACAGTCCTGGCATTCACCCTTTGCCTGCGGTTACCCTGGAAGCACATATGAAAAATCAGACTGTTATCGCTTATTTTAGGGTTTTGAAAGGTGATAGAATATTCCAAAAAGCACATATAAAAAGCACTGTAAATTCTCTGTGAACTTAGAAGAAGGGGTAAAAACATCCTCACACAGCAACCTAAAATCCCAGTTGGTGAATGCTGCCCGGTCCTGGGTGGAACAACATGAGAAATCTCAGCCTGAGCTGAAATGCTCCATCTCCCTCCCAGCAGCATTATCAGCCTGAGCGGAGCTCTACAATAAGAAGATCTAAATCAGTGAGGGCAGTATTAGAGTTTGAAGATAAAGCGAGTATTGATTGGTGTGCTGAGGCCTGAGCTTTGAACCCTTTTGATAAGAGACCTTGTCTATTTGAGAAGTCCAAAGCTCTCAGGAATGTAACCAGATTCAGTCTCCAGCCATGTGAAGGGGCAAACAGAAGATCTCTGGTTACCTTTCCTTCTGTCACAACAACCCTTACCGTGTATGAAATAGTCCCCAGCACAGCAGCAATCATGTGAGCCCAACTCTCAGGCAGTCTGGGGAGAGAAAACCAAAGCTGTGGAGTTCAGGTCTCTCCACTACACAGCTGAGGAAGCTGACTCCATCTCATCTGTAACTCGGGAAGGTTTAGTCTGCCCTACAGAAACCAAAACGCTGCTACATTAATGCACAAGGGTGTCCTTTCCATCAAGTTACTTAATTAGCTTATCTGGAGAAAAAACTATACCAATCAAATTAAATATTAATCACATATAAACTGCTGATCACAATCAGCTGGGGGTTCACGCATGCAGAACGTAGGGATCGCAGTGTGATTTCTTTTCCCAGAGAGTTTCCTCCTGCTTTCTTTCCATTGCCAATTTAGCAAATTCATACAAGAAACAAAGCCTGAGTTTTCCAAGTACAACATGAACAACAGACCCGAAGTTTTTCTACACTAAAATATTGAACTAAAAATTCAGTTCCTTTAAATCTTTCTAAATCCTTGCCTCTGATTGGGTTCATTAATAAACATGCTGGTTTTGTTACAGGGAGTGACATATGGCATAATCCGCTAACAGGAAGAAGTATTTTGCATTTTATTGTAGAAAACAAACATGCAAACAGGTTTTCACAGATGGCTTTCTTAGCTTCTGGGAGGGAAAAAAAAAAAAAAAGCTTAATAATGCTTGAAAACAATTCTTTCTCCCCCCTTCTTATAAGAAGAGAAGGGAAAAAAATTGACTAGAACTGCTTTTCAATTAAAGTAAGTTCTACTCTAGATATCAGCTGTACCCCAGCTCCCTTCATACTACTGCTACTTCTTTAGTTATGCATGAAATAAAAGCCTATCAACTTGCCAGTATCTGACAATATGTGCCCAGGAAAAAAAAAAACCCGGGGTGAAATTCTTGTCTTTGGTTAACTGCTGAGTGCTGTGAGAAAACCACCAAAGTAACCACAGAAGGCTTTTAATCAGGAGGGATTTGGATCTCAGGAACTAGACCTCTGCCCATATTCCCTTATTACACTGCTGGCTTGATCACATGTGAGGATGTGAAATCTGTGGTCCATAGTGTTGGAAAAATAGTGTATTATTTAAAATTTAAATTATGAATAAGCTGCAGTAAGTCTGAGAAATACTTCTGTACACACTGTGATACTTGCAAATGTAGGGCACCTTTCTCTTCTGGTCATTCTCCCTCAGACTTGTGATGCTGTTCCCTCACCACCTTCTCCCTGCAGCTGCTTGGGGACAACACAGACCTCACTGTGGAGCTCTCTGCATGAGGTCAGATTTGCAGGATCATTTTGCAGTTCTGTCCAGCATATCCAGCACTGTACAACCTCAAGGCAACCCAATTCCCTCCCCATGGCATGAACACTCCTTGCAGCAAGCACAGACCTCTGTCTATCCGTGAGGACGGCGATGTCTGTAAAGAACCACCAAGCATTATGGCCAGTGTAGTGCCCCAAAGCTTTTCGGGATCTGATGTTAAATAAATCCTTAAAATACCTGCCACTTCCATGTGATTAAACCCCTGCCTACCTCACCGTGTCCAGCCCAGAGAGGGAGGTGATCACTTCCCACAGGTGACAGTGAAGCTCTCCCTAACAGTGGGAGAAGAAGTGTTTGAACAACTCACTTGCCTGAGGTTGCAAATTCCACCCTACTCTGACCAGAAAGAAGGATGCAAACTCAGCTGGCAGCCTGGTCTAGTGGAACCATTGCCAGGAGGTGGAACTGGATGATCTTTAAGGTCCCTTCTAACCCAAACCGTTGGAGGATTCTCCGAACTGCTCATGAGCACAGGAACTGGGTCCCTTTCCTGCACTCTGCAATGCTGCTGCTGTCCCTTCCTTACCCTCGGTGGAGGCAGAGGTGCTCATCCACAGAAAGGCTGAAAGCTGTGGCAACTCTGCAGGTGAGGTAACAGTGGAATCAGGAATGGTCCTGCCTGGTAACTTCCACTTGTATCCCCAGGACTCTACCAGAAGAGAGAAATACTCTTTCTAACAGGAAGAACAGCGTGTTCCAAACTCCTACAAAACCTACCTTGCACTTTGGGAAGACCCCACACTCCCTAAGGGAGCAAAGCCTAGAAAGTTTGTTATTGCCATCCCAGTCTCACAGGACAGACACAATTTCTGTAGGATGGGAAAGAGGGACCAGCTCAACCCATGGACTGCAGGATTCAGGTTTGCCCTGTGCTAACACACAAACCCAGTGCTGCAAAAGTTCCCTGCATTAGGTGTGCTTAAGCACTCCTGTTATCCAGGTGGTGAAAGCAGCCAGCCTAATCCCTATATCTCTTTTACATAAGGAATCTGAGCTGACGGCGTTTAATCAGCTCCAAATTTACACTACTGATCACCTTTTCCATTTAATCACGACTGCAGCCTTTCGAGAAGTAATTCCCTTTGGTTAAAATTAACAATGACAGGCTGTGTTTTTACACACTGTTGAAATGTGTAAAACAATCAGATGGAGAAAAAAAATATGCCCTCCTTTTTCCAAGCTGATTTACGATATATATGCAAACCCTATTAAAGTTAAACCATGCTTTTCAATGAAATGAGGATTTCCAACAAGCTGCTCTCCATTTTATTTAAGGATCCAAATGACTGATACAAACAGTGGTAATCAGCTCTATTGCTAATACAGGATATTTGGGCTGAGAGATAACACTTAACCCCTAAGTGAGAAACAGCTCATAAATCACAGCCACTTTGTGGGGAAACTTAAGACCCTCTCTTGTGAGCAGAAATCAGATGATATCCTGCTGAGACCCATTATACTCCTTTCTCCAAAATCTAAAGGTTAAACATAAAGATAAATTAATGTAGAGAAGGAAGGAGATCAGGGGAAGTGAGGACAGGAGTAGGTGGCTCAGAGGAACGCAAATACCTACATAACTGGGTTAATCTTATCACGACTGATAAGACAAAACTGGGGAGGACGTGGTTCCAGCTTGAAGGAAAAGCTCAGCTCTCAGGAAGTGGCAGTGCCTGGCAGAGGCCTTCTCGCTGCCTCGGATGTAGGATACACCCCCACACCTCCCAGCACCTGCAGAGGCAGCAGCAGAAGTCCCAGGCGCGAGGGCACAAAGGACACATTAGGCTGTGCAAGGCTGCAGCTGTTACAACCTCTGGGATAATGGGATGCCCAGAGCTGAAAAAGGCCTTGGAACCCACCCCTGTCTAGAGAAAACAACCCCACCTGGCACCAGACATGGAGCCAAACTGACAGGTACCATGGACTACCTGGAACCACAACACAGAGGATGAATTTGAGGCTGGCACTGGGGAGTACTGATTTAACCCTCCTACATGAAGAAACACAAAAGTCCAGTGAGGAATTTCTCTGTGTCCGGCGCTAACAGTGGAGTTAGGAGACAGAAGATCAGAGGATTTGCTGGGAGGTCCTGACCCACTGCAGATCAGCAGCAAGGTTTGAACTGGTCCATCTCATCCTTCAAATACTCCCCCAAACTGCCCAGTCACAACGCGCCAGCTGGAAATTATTCATTGTAACTGTTCACTCAAGGATTCTACTGTGTTTTGACCATGGAAAAGAGAGGTAAAAGCCACCACCAGCAGCCTCCACAGCCTGAGAGTGTTGGTGTCTCTGCCGTGCCCAGGTGCCCAGTGTCTCTCCCTGGTTCTGGCACATGCGTGGATGTCACAGGGGAAAACCCCCAGGAATGAGAACACTGTGGTGCAATGAGGTTTGGGGTTTGCAGGGTGGTGATGGGAGAAGAGCAGGAGAGCAAACATAGAGGGAACATCCCTTTGGAGAAGAGCAGAAGAACCCTTTGGCTGTGCTGGTTTTCCTGCCTCCCAGCTGTACCTCCTACAGGGCTTATCACTCTGGGGCTGTGGAAGCAGCCAAGCCCAGCACTAAAGCTGTGGAAAGCTTGTTTTTCTGGGAGCTGGTTGGAACTACGGTGTAGATAAACATGGACATTTCCTCCAAAGATTACAGTCTACTACAACTTTTTCTGCCTGCGTGTGCTGCCTGCAGAATGTTGAACTTGTTTCCAAAATAAATAGCTCCCAAAGAGGGTTTAATAGGGTTTGCTGTTTTCCAGAGGAAATAGATTGCAAACAAACTGTTTCCTGCTCCTATTTCAAACAAATTTTGGTCCAATTATTTTCTTTTTTAGCATAAAGCTAAATGGACTATTCTGCCCTGTCCCTGACTGAGTCCAAGCGTGATTTCTTTTGATTATGCTTTTATGCTGCAAAATGCAGGGCTCTGGCGACAGAATGGACGGCTTGGGGAGAGGGGCAGCAATTTTTTTCTCCTTTTTTATTTTTTTCCTCTTTTTTTTTTTTTTAAGTGTGCCAAAGCTTGTCAGCATTCACTTTGGTGCCTGCTGTGCCTGAATAAAAATACTGAAGGAGGCAGAGGGTGGGAGGGAGGGAAAAACCCCCAAACAAAATAAGCGCTGTCCCCCATGCCCAGGGGAGGCTGGCAGAGAGGTGGGCAGAATTCAATAGCCTCTATGCAGGGCATATCTCAAGCACTGGATGAAGCCTGATTTCCATTTTCTCCTTATTATTCTTACTGGGTTTATTTTTTCCCCTTAATCCAGTATTATTTATTTTTTTCCCACTGGAGCAGTGACAATTAGTAGCAGTGGGGAGGGGAAACCTTGGCAGATTTCCCATCCTGACCTTTAATCCAAAACACAACTACACAACTTGTGGTCCAAAAGCTTCCTAAAATAAAGCTCCATCCTTTTCTTTGTTTAATTTATAAACAGTGTTGATCAGAAAAGGGAAAGGGGGGGAAGGTCCCCTTGTTCCTCTTGATGGGAGTTGAATGTCATCATGTTCCTGGTATGGTGGGGAAAGCTGGGAAATTTGTCAGTGTCTGGGTTAGTGGGGTATTACCAAGTACCAAACCACTGATTTCCTTGAAGATAAAGACCTTTATTTTGGCTGCAATGTAGGAATGTACAAAACATGTTCTCATCTTCCAAGTCAAAGAAAGAGAGAAAGAAAGAAATCTGTTTCTATTTGTCTGGCTTTCTATAGCCCAGGGGTAATAAATTCTATTGCAGGGACAAGGATGAAAACGAATGTTTTTCATTGTTGATATCTGGATTTAAGAAAAAAAAAATTCCAAGAAAAACCTTTATATGCCAGAGTCTGAATCAGCCTCCAAGGTCCTTCACAGAGTGAACCCTGGTGCAGGTTCTCAGCAAGGGCACCAGCTCCTAGCCCTAATTACAGCCAATTTTTTATGTGTATTTTTTACTTCTTTGGCAGGTCCAGAGAAAGGAGTGTGCCTTGATAATTACAGCACAAGTCTGGAAGGTTTCATTTTTCTACATATTTGTATTAATGACCTTGGGCAAGTCACTTAATGCCTCTGCTAAACTTTCTGCTTGGGATCAAGACTCCAGTCATACAGTAAAACTCCAAAAGCAGAGAAGGGATGTCTATGAATATCTCCTCAGGAGGGCTTGATGTATTTACTTGGGAACCATATCTGGATGGGCTCTTCAGTCTGGGAAAGGCTGCAGCAATGGGATGTTGTCTTAGTTTGCATATCAGGTATGAAATTGTATCACTGCTTGGGCTCATATTCACAGAAAAAAGATTTTAATCAGAAGTCCTCTTACTTATTTGCAAATAATTTGCTCCTGGGAAGGCAGAACAGCTTCCAGTCTGTTCCAGGTTCATCTCACACGTGCCCTGTGCTGCTGCTCAGCATGAAAATAAATTCCACCTCTAAGAGCCAACAGATGCACATGACAAGTTCCACCTGATACACAGAAAAAGGCCTTGGGACACCTAAGTGATTACCACATACCTGCTAGAGAGAGAGAAACTCAAACTCTTCGGTGGCTTTTAACTTAATATTTCTTAATTAAAATAAAATTGAAGAGAGGGGAGAGAAAAAAAATCCAAGCCTTAATTGTGTCAGCCATGGAAGAAATCTGAGATTGAGGGCTCCAGAGAAGAGAAAGTCCTTTTGGATTAAAACTCTACGTTTTATATTTTATCTCCAAAAGGCTATAAATGAGGTTTGGGATTTAAAAAAGATTTCATATGATTTTGTAATTACCCAAGTTACTATTACCTGATTAACACAGGAATCCTAATAGTCTGTTGCACTTTCATTTCTCCAGTTGTGGTTGTCATGGGGCTTGGCACCTGTCACCTGTTCATTTACAGGCATTTTAATTAACCTACATTATGTATGCTTTTTTTTTTTCCCTTGGATTTAGTGCCTGAATTTCATATTAAAAAATAAAGTTAATAGCTACCTGAAGGAGGGCTGCTGCCAAAACATTCACAGTCGATCCTGCCACATCCATTTATCAGTACCTGTCGCAGCCGAGCATCCACCAGTGCTTAATTGGAAGAAGTAGAGGGTAGAATAAATTCCTCCTTGAGTGATATCGGCCTGACACCCAGCACTACAAATGTAGTCTTTTATGTGTAGCTATATAGACAACCTGGATATGCCTGGTTGTGTTTGGACCTACTTTATGGGTCCTAATTCAGACAAAAAGTCTTTTTGATTTTGCCTCAGTATTGACAGACAAATCAGGCCTGCCCCTCTGAGAACATAATCCTAGGAAAAGGAGTAAAGAGATAAAAATATCATGAACAAAATTCCATCCAGGTTAAATGGTTCCCCTCAGGCACTCAGAGCAGGTCGTTTCCATGTTTCACCAACCATTGCACCTGGACTGACCTTGGAAAGCAGAATTTACCCTAAAGCCAAAGAGTGGCAGGTCAGGTCCCACTCCCTCACACCAACTCCAGCACAGCTTTCACTGCAGAGCCCCAGGAACCCTCCAGGTCTCTGCAGAGAGGCCTCTGCAAAGCCAGCCCAGCCCAGCCCACACAGGAGAAGCGCATGAGGTGGGAGGGATGAGCAGACACTTCTTCCTGTGCAAATCAATGAAAGGTCCCTAAGAAAGGTCGCTGGCAGGGGGGTGAGCCACACAGGGCACTGAGAACCACCCCTGGAAAGGTCTCCTGGGTCCTGCAAGGGATGTGTGGGACACAGTGGAAAGACTCTCCTAACACCCTGTACAATTATTGCAGTGCCTGGGGCCTGGGTACTCCCTCATTTGCTCGTACAGACCGCCTACACTGCCAAAGTGGCCTGTACAAGACAGGGAGAGGCTCATCTGGGACATGCAGATCTGAAAGGAATGCCAAGCAGTGAGTATTTACTGAGCATTTGCTGAGTATTTACTGCTCCCCCAGCCATGCCAAGGAGCCCTTCACACCTTTAAACCTGGCCCTTTCCCAGTGAGGTCTGTCTCTCTCACAGTCTGACTCTTCTCCTTCCCCTCTGGGTGGAGGCAAACCTGCTCCAACTGCAAGGCCAAAATAAAGGAAATGAGCTGCCAGACCGAGCCACTTCCCTCAAAAAACAGTTTTAATTTTCTAAGAAGATGCACCATGCTCTGCACTGTGAGAGTCACCAGGCCTGGGCTCTGATGGTTTCCAGGAGAAGCGTGTTGGCAGTCCAGGTCCCACGGTGAGTGACCTCCTCCTGCTCTCTGAGCAGGGATGCGTTTGGAAGCACACTCGGGTTACCAGCAGCGGGAGCATGTTTTGTTGGAATTAACAATGATAATGTCAGGAGGGCTCTAATATGTTAGTTAATATGAAGCAGTTAAACAGTTTTTTTTCATTTCACACAGGCCCACGACGATCCTCAAGGCTGACAGATGAAGACACATGCATTGAGGAGACAGCATCGGTGATTATGGATCTTATAACCCACTTGGGCCATTAACTCTCGGAATTCTCAGTATTTTGCCCCTTCCAGAAGGAATTCACAGGTTGGTGTAAATGTAACTGCAGAATTTTTGCAGTGACAGTCCCTGCCTGACAGCAGCTCTCAGACCCTAAATGGACTCTGTAGTGTTTGACAATTCCACCCCCCTCAGGAGGCCAGGCTGGAGGACAGCAATTACAAACCAGTCCCAAACCGGTGTGAGCCCCACACTGCTGCATGTGGAGGAGTCACCAGTGCTCTGAGACAGGCTGGGGGCACAGCACAGTTTATGGGGAAACATTTGTGGTTTAAATCAGATAATCAATATACACCTAATCACATACAACTGTCCCTTTTGACAACAGATAAACAGAAATTCCTTGTTGATTGGGTGTGCCAGCACCAGAATACAGTTTCCAGAGAGACATGAGCACCAGGAGGAAGGATGGGAAGACACAGAGCACCTCTCCGAGGTGTAGGCATGATACCCACCACGAAACCATGGTGTTCGACTTGACACAGTCCATGGATGGAACTCCAGAGAACAAACTGTCTGATCACATCAGCAGGATTAAATAGATGAGACCCCACCACCCAAACAGTGCAGAGAAGGACTAACCCTCCACTCAAACAGGGCACCTGACTGTGCACCAGAAATATGCAAAACCTGCTCCTGGTCCCACAGCTCCAGGGACACAGCAGCCCCAGCTGATAAACCCAGCAGCAGCAGCACATTGCCCCTCAGCCTCACACCTCACGGCTCCAGGAAAATTAATAGGAAGCCTGAATCAAGTCCTTAAAAAATGAAAAGGACAGCAGAGCTCCAGGAAGCTGATGGCAACATTGATCATGAAAACACAAAGACATTTCATTTAAGACAAGAACTCCAGCTTATTTGGAACAGGAGGGAATTCAGCCTGCTCGCTGTTCCTCTGTTCTCCCCCCTCACCTCCCGTGCACCATCAGCACCTTCTCTCCTCACGCTCCCAGCCAGCCCTTTGTTCAGTCCTTAGAGCTGAGTCTGGGGCTGGGGACAGGAGATGGGGACAAGGGGGCACGAGAGCTGGTGCCAGGTTTGACAGCTCAGCACTTTGGGGCCGGGCTGCCGGGGTCTGGTGGGGAAGAGCCGGTTCTGCTCTCCAGCCACCGCGCACAGATGCCAAACGGCTGCAGAGCGCGGAGCCAGCCCCCAGATCTTAATTCTTAAAGGATTAATTGTTGAGATGAGCTGCACTTCAGTACAGAACGAGAGAAGAGCTTTTTCCTTTTAGCATCGGCGCTTCTCCTCAGAGCCTGGATCTGAGCCATGCCTTCCCTCGCTGTTTGCCCCTCCATTCCCGGAGCCATCTTCGCCTGCAGTGCCTCTTGCATCTACAGCCAGGCAAGTACAGCTGGGAACTCTCCCAGGGCCCGTAACTTCAACTGCACACAGTCTCCTGCTCCAGGCAATGATCTGCTCTGCTTCTTCCTACTTCAGCAGCTCTTTCTCTCTACCAAGAAGGACAATAAAACCCCCCAACTCCATCTCCCCAGCCGTGATCCTGAATGTTCTGCATTTGTGGCAGTGCCTTTGAGTCACGCAGGAAGCGTGGCCATGAAGAGGGGGGGCTGCCAGGCAGAGCCGAGGACTCGCAGTTCAATCCACCTTGGCAGCAGCAAAACAAGAGCATAATTCTTACCATAGCACTTCAGAGCAGGGGCAGGGAACACCAAAGGAAATGTCACCACGACTAGGTGCACGAGGTGAATGTGACCCTCTAAAATTAGCAGGAACTCGCACATCCCCTTTTTAGTGCTGCAATAATTCTCCCCGAGTAGGGAAAATAAAGACTGGAGCATACGGTTTCTATCTGTGCTGCACAGAAACTGATTAAAAATGCTAACAACCATGATTGTCCAACAACCAGGAGCTCCCAAGAGGCTCATACACACAGATGGTGATTAGTTTGGGATGGCCAGAACAATCACTAGTACCATGTTGCAGTAACACCCACAGACTATCTGTCACAGTCCCAGGAGACACTTAAAGGCTGTTTACTTCATACAGTTAACTTGAACCATAAGCTTTACAAGCCTCTTTGATACATTTTTAATCACTCTCCTCATAAACCTATAACATTTCCCTGCACTGGAACATGGTTGGGTTCTGTGTATCACAAACTCCTCATCAGGCTGGAGGAAGGATGACGGTGACGTTCCTGGCGAGCCCACGGTGTCACTGCTGCCCAAAGCCCCGTGTCACCTCTGCCAGAACCCACTGTGTCCCCACTGCCCAAACCCCCATGTCACCAGTGTCCAAATTCCCACTGTGTCACCTCTGCCCAAACCCACCATGTCACCTCTGCCCAAACCCCTATGTGTCCTCTGCCCAAATCCACTGTGTCACTGCTGCCCAAACCCCTATGTGTCCTCTGCCCAAATCCACTGTGTCACCTCTGCCAGAATCCACTGGGTCACCACTGCCTGAACCCACTGGATCACCTCTGCCCAAATCCACAGTGCCATGAATGCCCAAACCTACTGTGTCACCTGTGCTCAAACCCCTGTGTGTCCACTGCCCATACCCACTGTGTCCCACTGCCTGAACCCACT
>VZTE01006156.1:211243-227648 GCA_013397775.1 Eulacestoma nigropectus | reverse complement strand
CCCACTGCCCAAACCCACCGTGTCCCACTGCCCAAACCCACTGTGTCCCACTGCCCAAACCCACCGTGTCCCACTGCCCAAACCCACCGTGTCCCACTGCCCAAAGGCACCATGTCCCACTGCCCAAAGGCACCATGTCCCACTGCCCAAACCCACCGTGTCCCCACTGCCCAAACCCACCGTGTCCCCACTGCCCAAGCCCAGGGCTCCCACCAGGTGCTGGCCCCCCCTGCTCTCCAGATGGATGTGATCCAGCACAGCTCTCCCTGGCAGTCCCAAAATGAAGACATTGATAGTGGCCACATAACAAATATTAAAATGGTTAAACACAGCCAATTGTTTATCTCTGAAGACTTCCATTTCCCAAATTCTCTGTGGCTCTGGGTAAGTGTACACTTGTACTGAGGCTGGTGCAGGGCTTGGGAGGAGTTTCTCCGTTAGGTCCAATATCCCGAATGTTTCTGAGCGCTGTGTGCATTGCTGCTGCCAGTACTGTATTTCCTCCAGAGATCATAATCTTTCTTTGAACAAAATGAACAGTTTTGTAATTTAGACCTCTCAAAGAAGAATCTCCAAACGGCAAAGCAGCCCTGCCCTCACCCCCCAGGCAAACTGCAGGGTCTGGAGGCTGCAATCCATCTCACGTGAGCAAACAGGGCTGTTTGTCCAGGCAAAGCCCCGAGTGCCAGTGGAGGAATTAATCACTCCTAAAACCTTGTCCAGAGGCAGGGCTGGGGAAGCAGCCCCAGACACCGAGGCTTAGCTCTGTCAGGGCAGTGATTGCCCCCGGGAGCTGGTGCAGTGAAGTCACCGGGAAAGCAGGTTAATTTACAGCACAGGGAGATGTGGGGCACGGGCTGTGGAAAGCCACTTCTGCTGCCGCCCTCACTGGTGTAAATTTAAATAACTCCCACAGAGAAATCCAAGATTCACACTGAGCAAATGTTAGTAGACTCTGCTTCTCCTTTGTTGTCAGTTTTTCTCCTTTAATTGCCTCATCTGTTTGCAGAGAATATGTACCCACAAAATGGATTTTTTTTAATGTTTCCTTTGCCACCTATAAAGTTGTTTCTGCTTCTGTCCCTTACCCGTATGAGATCACTTCCCACCTCTGGGCAGTATGAGGTAACCTGGTTTAGAGGTCTCAGTACAGATCTCAGAAACTGGAAAGTCATGGCTTCACTTGGGGACGTTCAGTGAGTGGAAAGTGGGATGGAGTGTTAGTGCCCTGTTCAGAGAAGTGGAATGAAAATATTGAAAAACTGAAGGATAAATTAAATGTGAAGGAATCAATCAATATATGACTCTAAGAATGTAAAATCCTACAATATAGAGGTGCCAAACAGCATTATGGATAGGTATCTCAGCTGTTGTGTTAGTGGTGAAAAGAATTCTTTCTTTGTAGAAAAATTGCACAAAATACATAGTTCCAATAGGAGTTATCTTAATATCAGAGAAACTTCCTGTATTTATTAAAAATATAGATTACTTTAAGAATTTGATGCAGATTTTGAAATGCAAAACTCAGTTCTAGGCTGTTGGGGAGCTTTGGGTGTTTCATTATCTAATTTTAAAACATATCACAGACCTGTAGCTAAAAGCAATTAAAAAACATAAGCATTGGAAATTTCCAAACATAAAGAAACACCAGACAACATTTGTTTTCACTTTATTTTTGCTTCTACTCACACACTGCCAATCTGAAGTGTAAGAATCTGTACTGGCATCTCCATAGCATTACCTGTCAGGAAGCTGTCCAAGCCTATTTTTATCTCAGCTTTGCTTTTTAAAGCCTCATGAAGACATTAGATTACATATTGTTTAATTTACTATCCCACTGGCTGTCCAAGCCAGCCTTTTGGAGCCACGACAGCTCCCACAGTGAGTGTGGGGCTTGCACACCTGGAGGTGCAGTGGTGTTGGGACCTCTCACACTCTGCAGCTCTGCAGTTCCTCTTCCTTATAGACCCAAGATCCTGAATGAAACCCAAACCCACTTGAGAGCAGACCATGGCTGGTGTGTGCAGAGCACCCACAGAGTGCTGGGCCAGCCCTGTGCCCATCGCTCCTATGTGCTCCTGTCTGTGCATCCATCTGTTCCCGTCTCCCGAATGGCGAGGTCATGGCAGGCACTGTCCTGGTTCAGCACCTACCAAAAGGGGCTCTTGTCTGTCCCTGGAGATCCAAGGAACGATGCTAATTCAAGAGTGATGGTGGCACCCAAACTCAAGGAGCCTGAAAGGTGTGAAGGCCGCAGGAAGGCTGTTGAGTGGCCGTGAGCCCCTGTCACACTGGAGCTCAGCAATTCCTGGGGGTGACCAAACTCGTGTTTGGTGTAAGGCAGCAAAGCCACAGCAGGGATGAACAGAGAGCCCAGAGCGGCCAGCCCTGCCCTGTGCCTCCACCACCAGGCCACACTTCCTCCTCCATGAGTCTCCTTCCACACAGCACCGCAGCTCTGGGCCCTGTGTGCCAGAGGCAAATATTAACACAGAGAAACTCTTCTCCACCCAACTTGCATAGCTGGGAACATATTGCTCAATCCAGCAGCCGAAAGGAGAGCAACATGATTAATGGAAATGTGCCTTGCTTACTTGTAAGCTCTCTACTCCCCCACCCACACACAGACATAAACTTTTACAGCTTTGGCTACTTAAGATCTTAACCAGATGATCTGCACAGGGTTTTAAACCATGGTAGGAACCCTCAGGCAACGGGGGCCCTACATTAGCAACCACTCGGTATTGAACAATTAGATTGATACTCATCAATCATTTACTTGAAAAGAAGACGAAAATATATTAAAAGGGACTGCAGGGGATTTATCTTCACATACTGATAAATTGTTAAAAATTAATGAACTAGAGCAACTCTGAAGGAAAAGTAAAGCAAACCCCCCAAAAACCTCAACCACCACAAAATCCCCACAGGCCCTCAGAAAGCTCTTAAAGGGGCTCCTGTGTTAAAGATACTTTGTCCTCTCTGGCCTGATAGGCTTTTTGCTTTTGTTTTCATGTGTGTCAGGTAGTGTTGATGATATTCTCCATCCACTGGTCTTTCCCTGGCACTTTGCATCCCAGGCACAGGACCACTTTTTCATTTGTTCCTGGAGGAAGGGAACAAAGACACCACAGTTTGCAATCCCCGTTCACCAACCAGTTCTGACCTGCATATGGGCACTGTTCTTAATTTGGCAGAAGGCTATTTAAGAAACTTCCCACCCCTTTCTATCCTTTAAACTGTCAAACCCTGCAGCACAGCTAGAGCCATGAAATTCAGCAAGGTGCCCAAACTTTGTGCAACACAAAGCTCCCTGGCAGCTTACAAATAGCCCGAGGGTTGCGCTGAGCTCACATTAAACAGAACAGATTGCAGCTGCCTCCCCATCACACAGAGTTGTGGGCACGGAGATCAGAGGTCCCGTCAGTCACCGCTCTGCACAGGCCCTGCCACTCTGTTTGCTGTATCTTTGCCTGTGTCATTGCTGATCATCAAAAACATGTTCATTTTGTTTCCCTTTCATCTGACTCAGGCGTCCTCGGATACAATAATAAGGAAGAACTGATGGGGAATGCTGTCCCTTCCCTGGTGCAAAAGGAGATCATTCACAGCTGCTTTATTTCCTTGTCTCTGTTGTTGCACTCAGCAATGATGCTGTTTTGCAGGCTTTGTTTTGGGAACTCTGTGAGAACTCTGTCCATGTGCCCTCGCCCCTGTTGATCACAGCACAAAGCAGAGCAGATCCTGGTGCTGCGGCTGCTGACTCCTCGCAGCACAGGGATTGCTCGTGGGGATATGGATGTGTGTGTTGTGGGCAAACTGGTGACAACATTTACGTGCTGAAAGTGCCAGCCCATGTTGACGAAACTCATGTTCTTACTGTTCATCGCTTTCATGACTACAGGACATGGGGAAAACAAAACTAAAGGAAAAATAAACCAACCAACAAACAAACAAACAAAAAAAACTCAAGGGAGATTTTTAAAAATATTTATCAAACCCAAAAATTCAGTTCTGAATATGATTATGAAAATAAGGGGGTTTTTAGATTGAAAAACAGATACCTGTAGTCACTCCTGCTGGTTTTTTTACACCAAAAAGACACCACCACACCAAAAAAATACCCATAAGCAATTCCTTTTTCATGATAGAATTCAAAACATTGAAATTCCATATTTTTACTAGATAATAGTGTTTCATTTCCAAAGGAAAAGAAATGGTGAAGTTGTGTCCAAAATGAAATTAATCCAAACACACTGAAACCTATTTACAGTTAAAGAATGTTTTTCTCAGTCCTCCTTGGATTACACTATAGGCAAATACAATTTGTCCTTCCTGCTCCCTTGAATGGGGTTTCTTCTACAAATGTCTCTTGAGGAATACCCACTCCCACCCTCCCTGTGTCCATGGCAATAACAGCCATGACCCCCAAAGACTAAACAGAAAAGATCATGAGAAGGATTCAGATTGCAAAGGGAATTAACCCCCCATGTTTGCACGTACATATGTGTGTTTGTACATACCAGCCCATGTGCACTGAAGGACATAGAGATTGATTTAATTTTCAGCTGCTCACAGATGGCAACTTCCCATCCTGGCTCCCATGAATCATTCAAACCTTCCTCTGCAGCCTCCCAGATAAGGCTGAAGCGATGCAAGAGGCCTTGAGCCAGCCCCTTTGCACTCAGGTGAAATCCACCTAAATTCTTCATTATGTAGGGGAAAAAATGAAGCCTATCTAATAAAATTAATAGTAATAATAATACTTTGCATTTCTAAAATGCCTTCCAGCTCAGGAACTCAAGGCTTGATAATTAATGTCTCTTTAATTTTATTTCTATCGATTAAAGATCCAGCGGAACAAAAAAAAGAGTCTATTAACAAAAGCTAATGTGATTTTCAGTAGGAGATGGTTACAGGGAGGAGCAGAGACCCTGCCATTCGGGCTGCACAGACAGACATCTAGACAGTACATATGTCCATACATTCCCTAAATTAGCACACCCTCCACTCGGCGGTTGTTCGGGGAAATTAGGCGGTTGTGTATAACTGTAATGAGGTCATACAGGGTCTGATCTCCACTGGGATTTAATTAACTCTGAATCTTATAAATATTGTGCTGAATTATCGTTAAATTTGCATAAAGGTTAGAATCAAGCTGGACCAGCCCCATTTACCAGAGAGGAATGAAAATAAAACCTCGGAGTAAAGACCCTTTAAACAATGTTTTTGTATTGCAATACAGCCTTGTTTTGATCTGGGACTGAAAATATATTTAAGGGGAAGGAAGGCTGAGAGGGAGGGGAAGAAGGAGGCTATATTTCAAACAGACTTTCTAGATAACTTCAAACAGACTAATAGAATGGTGGTTTGCAGCCTGGAGATAACCCGTTCCTCCAATGGCCTTACACTCAGTAAAAGGAGATGGTATCAAATATATACACAGTTATCAAGAAATCTTTTCCTCTTTTTTATTTTTATTATTGAAGTAATGCCAGACATGAAATAACATTGCCAGGCAGACCAGAATGACAAAAACTGTAAAGGTGAAGGCACAAGCACCAACTCTGCTCCAGGGGAAAGCAGGGCTGTGGCCTCCTTTCCAAAAATTCCTGCTCAGATTTTACCCAAGCACAAGCCCCACTGTTTCTCAGGAGAACCAAAGATGACACAAGGACTGCAAGGTTTGGTCCCACTCCCAACCTCATCTACATCAAGGCCAGGTTGGATGGTGCTTGGAGCAGCCTGGTCTGGTGGAAGGTGTCCCTGCCCATGGCAGGTGGTGGAACAGGATGGACTTTAAGGGTCCCTTCCAACCCAAACCGGTCTGGGATTCTCAATTAATTTTAAAATACTGTAGTCCTAACCAAAGCATTTTGGAATGATGCAGAGGTGGCAGAGCCATCCCTAAGTTGTTGCTTGGCTACTGAGGCAAGAGGGATAGAGCTGGGAAAGGAGACGAGGCACAGCTGTCCTGGGCTGCAGGCTCTGGGCTGCAGAGGCAGCCAAAGGGCAGCTGGAAGGGCCACAGGTCCTTCCCACCCCTCCACCTCCCGTGCCAGCGTGCTGTGGCTGGTGCTTTGTTTGCTTTGAGCGTGTAGAAACAGCAGCAGCTCCTCTCAGGGCTGCACAGCACCACTGAACTTCCACTCCAGAGCCATGGAATTCCTGGGCAATATTCCTGCTCACTGAGGCTCACCCAGCAGCCCCTCGCCAGCCAGGCCAGACTAATCCTCTGTCAGCAGGACCCTGCTGGGCCGTGTCTCCATCCTCCCCTGCAGCAGTGCCACAGATGTGAGCCAGCCCATGTGTCCTGGCCAGCCCATAGGACAGCCAAGGACTGGAGAGCTCCAGTGCTCCTGCTAGTGCTCCATAAGCTCCAAGTGAGGTTTTCCTCTCTGCCAGCGTGTACAGTGCTGTTCAAGAACAGCTCTCTGTGCTGATCACAGGCCCTTGGATTGTCCCCCAAACCCATCTGGCACCGGTGTCAGCCAAGGCGTGTCACAAATGGCAAAGCAGAGCTGGCATCCCAGAGCTCTGTCCCAGGGCATGAGCTGGCACGGGCACATGGACAGAGGAGGAAGGGACAACTGTAGAAATCACTGGGTGGATGAGGCCATCCAGAGATGTTACAGTACCTGGAGCAACCCTGCTGAGTGAGGTGATAAGAATAAAGCTCCCTGTGGCCAAACCTGCACTGGAGGTTTCAGACAGGTTCACCTGGGCTGGATCACATTCCTTTAGGTTTCACTGTACCTGGCACTGCGCTCAGAGGACATGCTGGAGCAATCGGCTCTTTCATCCCTTGCCCTGCTACATCTCTGGGTGGGGAATGCTTTAGAAATGGCTTGAGGTAACCTCCTAAGGAATGTGTTCTACAAAGCAGCTGAAAAATGTAATTTGAATCAAAACATGAACAATAAATAAATTTTGTTAACTAGACTCAGTGAGGATGCCTTACATCCTATGGCACTTCCATGGGAAACAACCTTCCACAGGGCCCAACAAGAGTGGGTCACAGAGGTCACCATGAGAGGACAAGCACACCAAGGCCCGCCCTGGGAGCACAATTCACACAGGAGGGGATGGCTGGAATGAGCTGGAATAACAGGCAAAGACCTGCTCTGAACATCAAAATGTCTTGCTTGACGTCTCTCACAAGGTAATTCTCTTCATAAAGCAGCACAAGACAGAAAACCTCAAGGAAAATGGGTGTGTAACAATTGTTCTAGGAACTGTCTGTGTGACAGCTGCAGCCTCACCATGTCCTTCTATTTCCTTCCCTATGAGCGTACTTTAAAAAAATTAAGAAATGGGAAGCATAACAGTTTCTGAATTATTCTGCACATCCAGAGTCACATGTGAAGTGCAGCATTAAGAGACACCCATAAATATTCACCCAAAGCAGAGCTTTACTTCCACAACCCCATGGTTTGTCAATATGTCTCTTCGCCAGCTACAGTTCCACACCAATCAGTGAAGTCACAGACCAAAGGAAACACTTCTAAATTTCAAGGAACCCTACAACACTATTCACTCCCTGCATGTGTTATTATCACTATTACAAAGCAAAACTCTCATGCTTATGGCACATCGTGGCCAGAGACCATTTGTTGCTCTCTTCTGGGAAGTGTCATTTAAAACTGGTACTTTCCTCTTCAAATCTGTTCTTCCCTTCTGAAATTCCTCTAAATGCATGGTGGGCATGGTGGTATTAGACCAAAGGTTGGACTTGAGGATCTTGCAGGTCTTTTTCAACCTTAGTGATTCTATGGTTCTATGATTCTATGACCACTGAAGCTCCAGCTTCAACCTGTCCTGTGCCCTTCCCCTGGACTTGTACGAGGGAGCACTTCTCACCTCCTGGACTACTCCTCTCCACAACTGAAACCTGCCCACTGTTACAGGGAAAATCACTTTGTCTTTGCCCAGCTCTGCTCTCCTGCACACTCATCTCTCCCCACATTCCTCATGAATAGCCACCATTGTAGGGAGGCTGGAGCCCTCTGCCAACACGGGGCTGCGCTGAGCAAAACCCATCAGCCTCACGCCATCCACGGCCAGAGTGGGAAGGGATTTTCAGGGGACTGTGAATTAAGCAAGGAAAACTAGAAGGGGAAAAAAAATAGACTTAGGAAGTCTTTTCAAATACAGGACCTGAAACTAACATTCGGAAATTTCCGAAGTCTGAGGAAAAACAGTAAGAGCCGTTCAGCTACATTTGCTCTGGCCTCAGCCAGCTCCCTTTGCTGAGCTCTGCTGTCATCACATTTCACATTATGATGGTGTTGTGAACTATAAAGAAAACAAGAGAATTGGCAAGTCAAGTATTTTGCCAACTTTTCAGGAGAAAATGCATCCAACTTAGAGGTGCTGATTCCACCTTCCTCACAAAGCACAGGCTGCTGCACCAACCATCCGCGGGGTGACTGCACCTTCCCCTCACTGCTAATTCTTTAAAATACCCTTGATGACCTTAAGCCTCATTGAAATGATAAATTAATTTTAACATTACTGGATGGAAAGGGCCAACTGTGGATGGAGATAAATCCGTTATTTGCAGTGAAGACAACAAATTTCCTTCAGGAGAGTGGACGGAGAAGAAGAATGAAATCTAATCAACTTTAAATTCGAACATGTAATCCGGCTGGGATTACACACGGACTCAGAGCACTGAGAGGCTGGACTCGGCACAGAAAGAGGGCCCTGCCAGACCTCCTTTGCACAAAGCTCACAGTGGAGAGCAGCTGCTGGGCATCTCCTGCCATGGCCTTCCCAGCCCACCCAGGCAGGAGTGGCTCACCCTCAGCTGGGAACATCCACACCAGTTCAGTTACAGGCACAGGCAGACACAGAACCAGGGAATCGTGGAAGGGACCCACCAGGATCAGTAAGTCCCACTCCTCAACCTGGCAGACACAATTCCACTGGCCCAGGACTCCACAGAGCTGGGCCGAGACAGCTGATATTGCTGAGCTTCAAGCCCCACACCTTGTACAAGATCTGATGCTTATGTGACTCGAAAAACCTGGCAGAAACAGTCCACAAACAACTAGGATAATTTTCCTCTGGTTGAAGGGCTCTGTGGGCTCTCACAGGGATGGAGGAAGCACGATCCCCCTCCCCCCATCACCACCCTAGGACCTTCACACCAGTCCCCCCAATTATATCCACACTACCCAGTAGGACATCAGAGAGAACAGATCATTAAAGAAAATAACCTGTTTTTTTCTTTTTTTTGTAAACCTGAGGATATTTTAATTTGCTTTATTCAGTGATCTGGTTTCAGGCTGCTCCCCAGACCAGAGTCACCACATGGGGAAGGGTGGCAAGCACTGGGTCAAGCCCCAGCTGAGTCACCAAGGGGGTGAAAGTGTCACAGCAGCTTTGCTGTCACAGCCAACACCAGGTGTGCCCAGGGCCTGACACAACAGCAGAGTGCGAGGCACTTGGGTGAGAGATGTGACAGATCAGAATGGTTCAGAAACTGATGTAAGTGGCTCTTCTGACACCCCAAATCCATGATTCACTCCAGCAATATGGTCAGAGCTGATGCTAGGGTGTTTAGACGTCCCTGTTTCCCAAAAAGAAGCCAGACTGCCTCTTGTCTGTGGAAAAAGGGGAAAAATGGAGGCGAGGGGGGAAAAGAAGGAAAGACAGCACATCTTGTAGGTAAAAATTGTGTTGCTTAGCTTGGAGCTAACCCCTACGACATACATTACTGTCTTTCTGTTCAATCAGTGTTCTGCTACAAGAATCAGTTACATTCAATCATCTGAAAGAGCTATTAAAATGCTGATAAAAAATTCATAAAGTAACACACAGTAATGAATCAGGAGAATTCAGTAAAGTGAGACCTACCCTTAGAGCAGGGCAAGAATGAAGGTGAACGATCGTTTGGGCCTAGCGGGCATGAAATACCCTTTTGGAAGATGAATAATTCTGTTTTGGGCTGATAAGTTGAACTAATTTATAATGCTGTTTTAGGTCCACTGCTGAAATATTTCAAATCCCTCAACTTTAAAATGCATTGCCTGTCAGAAACGGGTCTCTTAACAGTTTCCTCTTAACATTTTTCAAAATGTAACCTAGACCAATTTGCATGATTTACTGCTTTATTGTATTATACCGTGCATGATTTAAAATGGGAAATAAAATTTTTAAAAAAAGAAAGACAAGGTGGTGTGAAAGAATTGCTGCAGAAGAGATGCAATGGTTTTTTAGATCTCTGCACAATACACACAGGTGCTTTTCCTGCCCAGGATCAGGACGGGGAGGCAGGCAGCCGTGTGGGAATTAAGCAGTGGTTTGTCACAACAAAGCCCAACTGTATTTGCCTGGAGTGGCTCCCACCGTGCAGGAGGCTCCTGATTCCCCGTGGTGTTGGCTGAGGCCACTGGAAGCTGAAAGCAAAGAGAGCTGGGGGCCCCCAGCACCTCTCCGTGTGCGCGGTGCCTTGTGAGTCTGTGGGGATCAGGATCGATTTGAGCTCTGCCGGCTCCAAGGTACAAGGCGTGACTTGTCTCTCTGCAGGTGTTTTTCTGACAAGTGGGTAGAGTTGCACGGTTTCCCAGCTGACTTCTCAAGAGTCAAGTCTGAGAGCCTGAGGGAGGAAAAGCAGCAGCAAAGCCATCTCCTCTCTGCTTTCACTTAAAAGATATTCCTCTGAGAGCACGCAACTCCTCCAGTGCCGCGCTCCTCCCTGAAGGGCTCTGTAATTGCACACAGGTTCTTGGCCAAAGCATTTCCCATGCTCAGTCCATCTGCACTCCAAAATATTGCTCCACCAACCCCCATGGGACGTGCTGGGGTGGCTGCCACGTCATGGATGGCAGCAGCCTGGTCAGCGTGGGTGAGGGTGCGGGGTGCCCAGCCTGGTGCTGCTGAGCTGGGCTTGCTCCCCAGAGCTGAACACCAGGAACCCCTGTCCACACCAACTCATCTGCCTTGGACAACAGCCTGCCAGGTAACCTAAACCAGATCCAGTAACACTCCAGGACAGAGGCAGGTGGCTGCTTTCCCTTCGGCATCAGGAGATGTCTGATGGAAGAGTGGACTCCTTAGAAAGCCGCATGGTAACAGGGATATTTACTCATCCTTGGGTGAATGCCCCCAAAGAAGTCACCTTGCCACTTGGTTCCACTCATTCATTTTACAAAAAACACAAACCCCATTGCAATTGTAAGGACAGGCTGCCATTTTAACGGGTTCTTTCCCATTGCAGATATTTGCCCTCAAAGCAGGAAAGCAAAATGGTGAAAATGTGCAAAGGGAATCAAGACGTGGTGCACCCCTCATTCCTCAGCCCCTTGGTTCTGACACCAGCTGACTGCAGTTGGACAGTGTCAAACATTCTCACAACACCTTGAACTGGGTTTACACAGCTGGTTCACAACCTACAGCTCTAATTTCCTTTCTCACTGGGGCTAGAAGCATTCATTCCCTCTGAAAATGAAGTCAATGTGTTTTAAGTTGGAGACTGAGGACAGAGACTGCCCAATTCATTCCTAACTCCTAAGACTATATTGGTGTGACTGATATTAAAGAACAAAGGCAGATACCCTCCCCAGCTGTAAAATAAGGCCATGACTCTGAAGGGCACAGAGTTGTTCATTAGAGGTTTCTACAGGAAATATTAAGGGCACCAAACGATCCCACCATTTCCAGCTTCCCTTTCAAGTGATTCATCTCCAGATCAGACCTGGATTCAAAACCCCATCATTGGAAGGACCCTCATTACCTGTGCTATCAGCACCATCCATAAATGTATCCTTTACCTCCTAATTAGGCCAACAAAGGAGGGCTATTAACAGCTAAATGTAATACAAATGCAGCATTAGGGATAGAGACTATTGACCTTTTTACTCCCCGAGATCTATATACCCCTTTGTTCTGCTGAACACAGCTGCCCCTTGTCAGGGCATCACTGCTAACGGGAATATAATCTGTTCTCTGATTGCACACAGGCTTTCCTTGTACTCCATTAGAAAAATAAAGAAAGAAGTTATCTGTACATCTTGCAATGAAAGTCCCCCCTCAGCTTCAGTACATCCCAAACTCACAAAAAGCACTGAAAGCCTCAATTTTGCTAGTACTTGTTGAAGTGGCTGAGAATGGCCAGTGCTTCGTACCACACAAAATCTGCCTGTTAGTAACCTCAGATGACCTAGGAGGACTAAAGAATAATCCTGTGTGTTTTCATACACTCTGACTTTTATATCAGTTGAAATCTTGGGAATCATATATGTATTTTTAGATACAATTGAGCTCATAAGTTGAAAAAAAAAAAAAAGAAAAAAAAACCCTCAAGGAATTCCAACTCTACATAATACGTGATAATAAGGCTGTTATAGTGAAGGACTCTCTAATCGTGTATTTATTCACCTGCTCTCTATTAGGCAGAACTGTTAAACCAGCACTTTGTCCATCAGCACTTCAGTGCTCCAAGCTGAGTGTGCCTCTTTCAGAACTGCTGGCACCAATGAAAGCCAAATTCTGAGACCTCTCTGAATAGGACTTGCATTGTCAGGCACGTCTGAGAGAGCCCTGCCAGAGGTGTCAGCCCTGCCACCACCTCACCTGACAGGAGTCCTATAAAAAGACTTCAAAACTAGGAAAAAAACACAAGGGAAAAAAAAAAATAGAGGCAGGGGGCAGGGGAATGCAGGAAGGGACATCTCTCACCTGATACTTTCCTCTCCTCCTCACTTTATAAAGTTAAATGCTGCTGAGATTTATTGCTGTGAAAAGGAAAGTTAACCACATAATCAATAAAAAAAAAAATCCAATTACAGTCTATGGTGGAGCAACACTGCGTATAATAAAAGTCTCACTTCCAAGGCCCTTACCCCACTCGGCAGCTCAGTTATGCAGGGGAGATTAAGTCACAGGGCCCTGAACATGAAACCAGCGGCGCCAGGCTGGGCTGGAGCTCCCAGCGAGGCAGGGAACGTTTTCCTGCCACTGGGAAGGGAACAGGAAGCACAGACACTGCAGTAAAGCCTTACTGGAACCTCCTAAATCAGCTCCCAACAAGCACCACCGAGTGCTGACCAGCCTCCCCTGCACCCCTCCCTCCCTGGAAAGGCATTTCTCTCAGTTTAGGTGATTCTTTTCAAGGCACGTAGGGGTATTTCTCCCTTTCTTTCCATCAGTCACCATTCACCCAGGTGGAGCTTTTGCTACCTCTAAGAAGTATTCCCAGCAAACCCATTAACTTGGTTTCAGACAGGCAGCCCATGCTGCAACTGGGAGCCTGTGACACGGTAGATTTGGGGGGTAAATTGTGCAGCTCTAAGCCAGAGGAGAAACCATAACTACCTCATTTGCAGAGCACAGAAGGGCTTTGTAGATTTTAAACCTGGCTCGGCCCCCGTTTATCACAGGACACCGAGGAAATCAGAGCTTATCTCAGTTCCTCTCCTTGTACCAGAAGGATGAGATTATTTCAGTGTGAAATAATTTAGTGAAATAATTTCATATCTATAAAAAAATGCACACTGGTATCAAGCCATGAAGAATGATTTTAAATGCTGAAAGCATCAGGCCATAGTTTCTTATTCCTGACTTCAGGATGACCACTCTGCCACATCTTCTGGCAATGTGTATTTTATTTGAATTGGGCAGGAACAAACTGACAAGAGAGACTTTTCTTTCTGTTTGAGGGGGAAAGGTGATGCCTGGTTTGTGGTGAAATCAGGATGACAATGCTGGGTCCAGCTGTGGTATTCCAGGACAAACTTATCCCTTCTAAATTTGTGACTACATTAGAGTCAGAGGGTTTCTAGGACATCAGCACTTCGTGTCATATGACTATGGACTTCTTAAAATCCAGAATTAAATTCTAAATCAAGATTTACCTTCCATGGAACCCCTGTTTTTGTTCTCCTTGATGTGGTAGGAAGAGTAGCAGCCACTGGGACAACATACATGTGACACAACCTTGAGTTTTGGCAACACCACATGAAAGCTGAACTTGTGACTTGTCCCATGAGGTCACTGGAGAGGAGGTTGTTCACACCACAGGGTGATACAAGAAAAAATGTGATGTATGTCAGAGAAAACTTCTGCTAAAACATGCAGAGCAGAGATGTGAGGGAGCAACACAAGCCCTCAGAGCAGTTTTAGCATCACAAGGCAACACTGAACATGTCAGAATAGGTGACAATGACCTTCCAACTGGGTAACATCTAAAATTAACCAGTTTGCTTTCAGCTACACCAGTATCAACCAGGGCACAGCTTCCTCACCATGGAAGGGAGCAGCAGCATTGCTCTGCCCCACCTCAGCAGGGTGAGGGAAGGCAGCAGGGCCCTGGTGCTCCTGTGGGATGGACAGGAGGGGACAGCAGCTGCCGATGTCCCCAGCCCCGAGATGTGCCTGGCGAGCAGCCCGGGCATCCTGTGCAGTCACCTAATGATGATCTCTGCCAGAAACTGGCTCCTGGTCTCCTCAGTGATCATCTGTGGGTTGGAGTTTGTTCTTAAAGAAGAAAACAAGGAAAAGTGTTGTGGACATGGGGAAAATATAATTTCTTTTCTGGATTTTCGTCTCATCTTTAGTCTAGTTTTAGCCCTAAAGAAAAGGCAATCACCAAACACAAAGCATCTGATTTTTCTTTTTATATGGGTTTTATCCCCCACTATCCAAACTGCAAATGCTTCATGGCTAGTTGAGTAACAAGAGAGGTTCTTTGTTAAACAGCATAAATCAGTCCCTGCTGCTGGACCATTTTACAGAATGACTTCCAGGAGTGGTGGATTCTTCATGGAAAACAACTGCCACTGCATCTGCACTTCAGAGCTACTCCCAGGGTAACAAACGAAACAAAGCCCATCCAGAGAGCATCTATTTTGATTTGAGATTCATTCCTGTTTGTACTGCTGCTCCTATGCTGCCATGGTCCCACCAGACCCAGCTGCAGCTGAACTGCCCACAGGACAGCTGCCAGGCAAAGAGCATCTTATGCCCTGTAAAGGCTTCCCATGGAAATTCCTTCTATGACCTGGCTTCCCAGGTCTGGAAGGGTGCAGGTACCAGATAATATTTCTTCTGACTGGGAAGAAGACAGGAACAGAGTGACGGTGTCAAGGCACAATCCAAACATCAGGCAGGAGCAGCACTGCAGCACCAAGGGTGTTACCTGATACAGTCTCCCACAAACCTCAGGCTGTGCCTTCTCCTCTCTCCTGGGCAGTTCTCCAGAAAGCTGCAGCAGCACCTTGGCAGCTACTGATCACCAGCCCAGCTTCCCTCTCTCCTGGTGCAGGCTGGGCTTTTACCCAGGTGTTCTGAGAGGAACAGCTGCCAGGTGAGCAATGCTGACTCTCACTGGAGCATCTCAGTACCACTGTGCAGGCTGGACATAGCCACAGACCTCCGACCTGGGATGCCTGAAGACAGAGGTTACACAGTGCCCAGGGATCAGGGATGTGTGGAGCACATCCAGAGAAAACTGCTCCTGCATATTCTTGACAAGATCCCCAAGCCATGCAAGAAGGAGCTCAGAACTCTGGGCTGGGATACATTCAAGCAAGGCCAAGGGGCTGCTGAGTTTGTCAGAAGGGAAGAGTCAGAGAAGTCTTGGATAAACATGGCTGGACACAAGGGCTGGTCGAGGGAAGTGGGATGAAGGCTGGGGACACAAGGGAATTCCATCCGTGCTTGGGGTGGGCTGAACCCATTCCCTGCTCCCTGTCACCCTGCTAGTCACAGCCGCCTTGGGATTCAGAGCTGCCAAAAACACTGAATCTGTGTCTTCTTTGCACTTGATAGCAGCATTCTTGGATGCAAACGTTAACACTTTACCCTAACCCAATTAATACCTAGTGTTCAGTCACAGCACTGATTAACATGTTGTTCACAGTGATTAAAACATTTCTTCGGCATTGCCATACAGTTAAATGCTTGGAAGAGAGCTGCACTTAATGGGATACAGGCAAGGTTGCAAATCATGGCTGTCACACTTGGGGAGGGGAAGGAAAAATCCAGCCTTTTTTCCTGCTTCTCCCTCTTCTTTTAGAGTTGCTAATTAAGGGCTGACTTTTTGGGCAGAGAAAGAGGGGGGATGGAGGATGGGGAAAAGGAACTTTAGGTAATTGAAAGAATCCAATTCATGCAAGTGCCCGACTGGTGCTAACCTACATCATTAAAGTTGCCAGCTAACAAACATCAAACACAGGCCAGTATTAATGAAGCAGATGTATTAATTTCCGATTTCTGAGAAAGCTCAGCAACTGGCTGGCTCGCCAGCTTCCTCTCCCTCTCCCTCCCTCTCTCTCCCTCTCTCCCCATCTGACAGCACTATTAATGATCTTTAATGCCCCACAGGCACTAATGGGTCCCGCTGGGAGTCCAGAAATACTGCAATTTGTATTGAGGATTTAGACATAACAAAAAAAAAAAA
>VZTE01006156.1:187204-211208 GCA_013397775.1 Eulacestoma nigropectus | reverse complement strand
AAAAAAAAAAAAAACAGCCCTCTGCTCTGGGGAGCAGGCGCTTGATCAGTCGCTTCCCCCTGTGGAATAGCACAACAGAATAATAAATGACAGCTCTGCGATTAAATCAAGCCTTCTGCTTTAAGTGCCAGAGAGTGTGTGATTGTCACTAACAATCTACGGCTTGTTAACACCGCTGGGCTATGAGCAAACAGCAGTCAACACTCCCCACCCCCGGAATGGAGGCGGGCTACCTATTACTTCATTTATCCAGCTCTCTATCCTGAGGGGAAACAATTCCCTCTTGGTGTGGCTTGGGGGGGGGAAGGGGGGTGGTTGTTATTGTTATTGTTGTTGTTTTTAAATAACTTTTGTTATTCATTTATTGAAAACCTGAAGGGAAAAGCGAGGTGGGGGGAGAAAAAAGCCATCTGCTGCCACGTTCAACCAGGCAATTACTCTTGGAATATCTCAGTACAGGATACGACCCATCCCCTGCTGATCCCCACCAATCCCCCAGGCCGGGGAGCAGCGCTGGGACCAGGCTGGGAGGGGAAGAAGGAGGGATGTGTGTCCCTCCCAGCACTCCGGCAAACCCCGCCAGAATCTCCCTAATTTTAGCAGTGGTCACAGCAATCCTTTTGCGTTGTTTAGTTCAGGACAAACTGGGTGTTTCTGCCTTCACCCGTCATCCATCCATTAAGGTTTAGATTCTGCTCATTTTAGCCAGCATAGAAAACCCAATGGGCCTCGTATCTAAAGCTCCATTTGGCCATGGATGCTCCGAGTGGCAACAGCAGACCAAGAAAGCCTGGCTAGTACAATATATACCCAGAGCCCAAGGACCTCCTCCCATTCAAGTCAATCCCCAAACTCCCACCGAGTTCAAAGGAAGCAAGCCTGAGCCCCCAGGCTGTTTCTGAATGTGCCAACAGCATGAATTATCTGAGCAGGATAATTATTTTTCTTAGCCAAGAGGCAAGGTATCCTTCTCACGGATACAAACTTCAAATATTACCCCACTGTTTCAGATAGACAGGGACCAAAGAAAGGCACAACAGCTTCTTATAATGGAATTTTCTGTTCAGATGGAAATATATCAGGGATAAGGCTTTAACTCTGACGTTGGCTGTCCAGACATTTTCATAACACCAATAGCATTTGGATTTCAGCTGTGAAATTACTCGTATCTTAAACATTGTTGATTTATGGTTTAGATATAAAGAGACTTTTTGACTCCATCCAACAGAAGAAAGCAACAGATGGAGAGGAGGGCTGGGCAATAAAAAAAAGTCAGGAACATCCACTTTCCCCAAAACAATTCCTTAAAAATTGGCTTTCGTATCTGCCTCCAGATGAAATGGAGATGCTGATACACGCAATTTAATTATGAAGTACTTCTAGATGCGAATGGAATGAGTCAGAGCTTGGGTTTGAAACACTACTACCTGAAACTTTCTAACTTCCTAACCAGGCTGTTGAATTGACAATGCAGATCGGCGTGCCCGAACCTTCGACGTGCTCATACAACACACACAGAGCCATTTATTATGTTTCTCCTCTGCTCTCAGAGTTAGGCAAAATACCCTGAAGACCTATAATAAACTCATGATTTCTTGGAGGAACAATTTAGGTTATTTTTAAATGTAGATCTTAAAAGTTGTAGGGTTACTGGATGGGAAGGTATCAATCAAGTGATTCAAAATGTCCATTCTCCTTAAGTGAGTGATGTATCTTCTTTCTTCTTGCCTGTCTTCTTCTCTTTTCTGTGTCAGTCATACATCCTGGCTGCTATTCACACTTCATTCACAATCCTCTGTACCTATAATCTCTGTTATTTGGCTGTCGACTCCTCATGCCTCATTAGGCATGTTTGACACCTGCACCTAATACCTTTTCACTGGCAGTGCAGGACAGCTTTTGACAAGAACAGATATTTTTCCACAATAGCTTTAAAGAAGGTCTTCCCAGTGTGTACCTTGTGTATTTTATGGGGTTAATGTGATTTTTCCCCTCGTATTCAATAAACTTACATCTTATTCCACTCTCCTTGTTAGACACAAGCGGGTTTTCTTTGTCTTGGCCAAAAGGATGTGTGCACGTGTCTGTGAGAGGGTGAAGCAGCAAGAGCCAAGCAGTAATTTGGGCCAATGGGGCCTGCATTAAGTACCCAGATCAACACAAATGTCTGCACGTCTGTGTGTCTATTTTAAAATAGTATAAACCTAATTAACATGATAGCTTTTCTATATATAGGCATAGATTACATTACTCCTAAAGAAAACTCTCCTATAAATTTGACTTGAACTACTTAAAATAGAGCACTAAATTAGGAGAATTCCTGGACTAATAAATTACTGTAGCACTCAAGAGCATGAAACGAATTCTTTTGGGACTGTAACTTGATTTGTTAAAGTGCAATGAGTGGTTGCTCAATGTCATAAATGAGTTAAAAACATGTGAAAAGCTCCAGGGTCAGCACAAGTCAAACATGATCCTATACGCCACTCATTTAGGGAGGTTAGTGCTAACTGAAGAGAACCCCACTGGCCAGTGCCAACTCGAATTTAAAGGTGCACACAAGCTGTGTGAGGCTGGTTTGGGCTGTGGCTGGGGGAGATGGGGCCTGACACACCTACACCAGCCTGGCCAGACAGATCCCTCCAGGTACCAGTAAACAGCCAAAAGGTCTGGACGCCTCAGCATTTCTAGTGATGACAGTGATGACTAAAATATGAAGATAAGGAGGCATTCCTCTCTTACACTGTTTTTTTCTTTCTCATTAGAATAAAAATTGTGAAGGGCAACTTCGTTTTGGCTTGGCTTCTTTCCCTTGAAATTGGGCAAAGCTGGAACTGATTTTTCAACAACATTCAGCCTCTCTGTCAAAATCCAGCTCTATGCTGTAAACTGAGACAAACAGCCCAGTGCTACCAGGAGAAGGATTCCACTCTTCCATGTCCTGAGTCTGCACAGATTTGCTGGTACCTTCCCTGCCTGGGCCGGGTGCTCTAGTTGAGGGAACCAGGTCACATTTTCAGAAATAGTGATTTCAGGAGATGTCAAATAAGATTTTCCTGCAGCTGTTTTGCAGTTTCCTTTGGTTCTTCAGACCAGCTGAAAGGAGTCCGGATAAAAGCAATCTGAGCACCTTCAGCACACCACAAGCTTGGGACCAGGGATGCACGTTGCCTTTTCTATTTTCTCCTAAATTATAGCTCTTTTGTTGTTGTTTAATTTCTCTTTCCAGTTCAGTGCCAAGGCAAATGTGAGTAAAGGTTGAAATGGCAACTTTAGAATAATAATAATAATAATAATAATAATAAAAAAAAGAATAAGCCCCAGGAACCAAACATAATGATTCCAGCCCAGTCCCTCTGCACACTGTGTGGCTGGTCCTTTAGAAGACCTCCCCTGCTATGCTCTTGTACAAAGGAAACTATCTGCTTCCCACATCTGGCATTATATTTGGCTGTCCTCACATTAAAATTAAATTCTGATAAAAATGGGCATAAAGGCACAAGGGTTAGTAGGAACCAGCTCGCAGCAGTATTGATGAGAACAGCTTGCAGCTGGAAGCCTGAGATAACACAGTTTGTCAGAACGCTGTCACACAGCTGCCTGCATAATGAGGGAAGGAAAAAAAAATGCTCTTTCATTTGTTATCAGTCGAAATCTCTAAAAGAGATGCATCATTTAGAAGTAGCCTGACTAATGGTCAAGTTCTACAGGGATGCAGATGGGATGTGGAAAATATTCCCCACCAGCAAAGCCCCAGGCTCCATCATCCTTAGCAACTCGAGCTGCTGCCAATGAGAGTGGACAGGCCAGCAAGTACCTTTTGCTGTATAAAATGGCATCTCAGATGATGAGCTGGGGTTTTAAAAGGTGCCAGTGGTAAAATCCAGTTGTTAAAGTGATTTTGCTCGGACTGTCACTCTCATGCCTCTCTTAAAAAGCTACACACTTAGGGCATAGAGTCTCTCTTCATTTAAGATTAACTCAGACTAGCACAACTGGAGCAAAATCACTCCTAATTTACACTGCTGGCAGGGAAGGCTCAGACCCATAAATCTTTGGAAATACATAAGGCACATTCTTGCAAGGTATAAATTTATTCAATTAAAAATAGTTGTTTTAAAGCACCATTTTAAAATTAATTTCCAGTTCTTCAGAATTCCCAGTCATCTTTCCATGTAGATCAGAATGGAAAATGAGGATGATGCACCTCAAGAGCTGCTGGAGGTGGGACCAAGGGTCCATCTAGCCCAGTGTCCTGTCAGTGACTGCTAGAAAAAGACCCAAGGGCACCCACCACAGACCTGCTCATTGGGAGCTTCTTTTTGTCCTCACTATCTGCCAACACTCAGTCTGTGACATTCACAAGGGGAAAAAAAATGTCATTAATCAGACATTTCCAAGACTATTTTCTTCGGATGGACAACATCAAGGCAGGAAGTCAAACAGGAAAACCTCTCACTAATTTATTGCTGTTGTAAGTCAGATGTCTGGATACCAAATCTGAACCCATCCTAGTATTTCTGTGAGCCAGTTCAGGCTCTGTGCAGTGTCACAAAAATAACCCCCAGAGCCTGGAGCAGCTGCAGCAGGTGGGGAGGCAGGAACGGCAAAGGAGAGCAGAGACTCTCAGCTTCCAACAGCGACAGGAACTGTGATTTGTTCAACTGGTTTTGACAGGTAAAACTGGTACACGAGACACAAAGGAGAGGGGACATGGCACCTAAGATGCCAGGTATTGATTGTGACCTTTCACAGAGGAACACCTTCGCCGTGTGACCAGCTGTCTGTTCAGTTAAAAGGCCAAGCACTGCTGAAGGTATTTTCTCTCCCCTCACCAAATGTTAATCTGTGCCGAGCGGTTCTCAGGCACTTCGCAAGGTTCCCAGCCTTCCACAGAAATCTCCTTCAGACTTCCACTGAATTGTGAAAAACAATTCTTACGATTTAAAGGGAGTCATATGTATTATTTCTCCTGTCTCTCTCCATCTCTAAAGGCATCAGGGATGGTTAGGTGATTTTGATGTGTCTCTCCCCTCTCTTTACATCCCTCATGTGTTGCTCATTTTCTCCATTCCATTTGGCTTACAAGCCATCCTCTGTCATGTCCTGTTTCCTGATCCTTTACCCTTGTACGCTGGGTTGCTGCTGCACTTCAGAGGGGGTTTGTGTCTCACCGAGGAGGGAAACAAGGGCAGCTCCAGACAACACTGCACTGACTACAAAGCTGTTTCTGCAGCAGCAGCCTTGCCCTACTCACACTTGCTGCACTGGCTTCGGCAAACACTGGGATAACAAACAGCTCTGATTTTGAAAGGCTTTTTTCCTTACCATCTTTCTAGGCTTTCTGAAAGATGGATATAGATTTGAGTTCGTTTTATTTATTTATTAACATTTTTGGGCTTCAAGCAATCCACTTATAAAAAGGGAAATTAAGAGGAAAAATAGGAAAATGGCACATTAAAATAGGAAAATGGCATAACTAAAACTGACTGTGGTTAAAGAATGACAATTTAAAAGCAAGAAACAAAAAACTTCATATTAAAGGGAGGCAAAATTAATAAAATTTCTAAATCATTGAAATAGCAACACAAAAATTCCTTCCTTTCAATCACATCTTGCAGATACTTCCATGTAAGTCCCAAAACCATGGTATTCACCAGATTTTTGCCCTCTCCTTTACCATGAATGATGCCCTGACTCTACAGTACCTTCCCCTACTACAGTTCTGAATAGAGCTATTCTGGCTGTAAGAGCAGTTTTAGTGGTTTATGGAAAAGAAGAAAATACCACATGAATTTTTTTAGGGTGGTCCTCTAAAAAACCTCTTCCCCATCTATTGCACCCTTTTCAGCTTGCACCCAGCTCAACCAGACTGGCCTTTAAAGTCCATACCCAGATGGGGCCTCTGGGCTTGCCTTTACCTACAGACCTGATGGAGGAAGCAGGGTGGGGAGATCAGGAACTGGGAAATGGGAAGTGGCTTCTGCTGCTGCTGAGATTCACTCTCCTCACACAGGAACCTCCAAAGGGAGGGACATCTGGGAGGTGTGTGCAGGGTCATTCGGCCTGGAGCGGGGTGCCAGGGACACGGCGCTGCTTCTGAGTGGGAAGGGGCCCACAGGGATCATCCAGTCCAGCTCCTGGTCCTGCACAGACCCCCCAGCAATCCCACCCTGGGCATCCCTGGCAGCGCTGCCCAAACGCTCCTGGAGCTCTGGCAGCCTCGGGGCCGTACCCATTCCCTGGGGAGCCTGGGCAGTGCCCAGCACCCTCTGGGGGAAGAACCTTTCCCTCATCTCCAGCCTGACCCTGCCCTGACACAGCTCCAGCCGTTCCCTGGGTCCTGTCCCTGCTCACAGGGAGCAGAGATCAGTGCCTGCCCCTCCTCTTCCTCTCATGAGGAAGTTGGAACTGGGATGAGTCTCCCCTCAGTCTCCTCCAGCTGAACGCTCCAAGTGCCCTCAGCCGCTCCTCACACGGCTTCTCTTCATGGCCCTTCACCATCCTCATGTCACTCCTTTGGATGATCTCTAAAGTCTTTTTTCATATTGTGGTGCCCAAACTGCCCCAGCACTGGAGGTGAGGCTGCCCCAGCCCAGAGCAGAGCAGGACAATCCCCTCCCTGGCCCGACTGGCGATGCTGGGCCTGGTGCCTCCAGGACAGGGATGTCCCTGCTGGCTCCAGGGCACTGCTGGCTCAGATCCCACTGGCCATCGACCCTGCAGAGTCAGCAGGCACTGCCTGTCCAGCACAGACGTGCCCTGCTCCATCTCCCAAGGCAGAAAGTACAAGGGCACTGTGACAGCTGGAGCTCCCAGGACTGTATGAGTTACTGTCCTGGGCATTCTTCGCTCACATGGAATTTCTCTCCCTTAACTCTGAGGTGTGCTTCTCTCCTTGGCAAGCGCAGCGCTTGTTAACATCAGCGGGCGAGCTGCACGGTGTGTAGGTGTGATTTAATGCTCCAGTGAGCTCCAGCTCTCACTTAGCCCCTCATCTAGGGACACACTCCCATTTTCTCCTCTTGACTCTGATGTATGTTGCTTTGGGGACCAAATGTGGGAAAATGGGAAAGGAAAGGCACACAATTATGAACGTTCAATTTTTTAAAGATGGTATCTGGGAGTTTAATCCACCTTTGGCACCAATACCGTGATTAGCCTGTAAATACTTGCCCAGCACTGCAACCTGGTGGCCACCCACTGCTCCAAGTAGCCTTCGGGTGAACACAGGGCAGCAGAGGCGGGACTGGGATGGCACTCTGGCTGTGTGCAGGAGTGTGCAGAGCATCAGGGAAAGGCTGGTCTTCCTTGCAGCTCCCTGAGGATTATGGATTAGGAAAACGGAAACCAGAAAAATCCTATCTCACTTTTTTCCCCCTAGGCCATTGTACCTACTACTGACACTTGTCAAAAGTCTGTTCTGGGAAATGCAAAGATTCTCATAATGCTGGTGAACCCTCAGGTTTTGAGCAGTAACCTGTCCTCTATTCACCTGATTTTCAGTAGTAAGCACATAGGTATTAGCATTGAAACTCGTCTGTTCAAGCTGTGTGACACCCCACCTCCACACCTCTGTCCTCTCTGCCTCACAGAACAAATCAGCTCCTCAAAGCGTGCCCACCTACGGCTGGAGCTGGATGCTCTGCCGCACCACAGCTGGCTCCTGTGGCAGCAGCAACTTCACAGAGCTCGAAGTTACCTTGGCAGCCATGATTTACAACAGTATTTCAGTGAATCTAATCAGAAGTGTGAATACTCCCCTCCTATCTGGCACACATCGTTGGCGTTCTAATTATTCACACATTTTGGCAAGCATTATGGTGTTCCCCTACCAAGCTCCTAATCCCTGCAGATCAGTTAAAATAAATGAAAGAGAGAATCAAAAGGCACTTAAAAATTCAACGGTTCTCTAAATGGGTTTGAACAGGCTCCAGATTATCAGTTGTTGCAGTTGACTAGCACTTAAAATTAGGCCCTCCCCTCCAACACACCTCACATTTCCCCTTCTCTTTTAAAGGAACTGTCTGCTAGTCTCATTCCTGGATGTACCAAAATGTCTAAATGAGTAAAAAAGGAAAATATATGCACATCACCTACATTCAGTATATACTGCAAAATGTCGAGGTTGGTAGTCTGAATGTGAAGCTATTAACTGCGACGAGAACAGATCCCAACGTGGAAAACCATCACAGAACATGCTAAATCGGGACAGTGTGGAAAACCCCAAGTTTTCCTTTGGTTATTTCTGTGTGGCAGAAATATCCCAACACCAGGGAATGAACTGCTGTCTTACAAAAGCAATGTAACGTTGAGATCCATCCCATTTGCAGTCATTAAAAATGTATATTCCTTAGTGCATATGAAATATCTGCAGAAGAGCCCTCCTCCGTGTGTTGCCCTGTCAGGCAGCTCACTGTGTCCAAGCAGACATTTCCCAGCTCTCTTCAAAGGCACCTGAACGCTGCTCCCAGTCCTTCCCTCTGGCCAGGCTCTCCCCTCCCAGGAAATCCACTTTGGCACAGGCGCCCCAGCCCTGATTTCCCTCCAGCCCCCCGAGCCAGCGCTGCCCCTCGCCCTCACCCTCCTCCCTGCATACAATTTTCTGCTCCAGCTGCTCTCCGTGACCCAGTAAGCAGAGCTGGGAATAAACTCTAACCTCTCCACTTCAGGTAGTTTAGCATTTAGGTCTCAGAGCCAGCTTTCTGCTGGACCTTCCGTCACTCACACACATCCACACACTGTCATACTTTTATATTCCACCGAGTTGTTTCTCAGCCAGGTATTTATGAGAGAAAAGGCTGCTTTATAATGCACAGTTCTTTTCCTTCTCCCTTCCTCGCTCCCAGGTGCCTTGTATAACTGTGATGCTTTGTTACCAGCTCGGCATCCTCCCAATATAAACAGCACCCACACACAGCTATTTATTAAAGACTCTGACCACTGACGTACCTCTGTGCTCAGAGGAAACACCAAAGGAGTCAAAATGTTGATGTTTCACACGTATGAAATAACACAGGACAGGTCAGCACCTCAAAATGACTCTTTTTTAGGTGTCACCATGGAAACAGGCCAAGATAAACATCCACATTACAAACACCAAGGGTCCTGGAGTGACTCCTAGTAAAATGCAGAACTAAAAGGAAAGGGGAAATCCTAATAAACACATATGAGAAGACTCTAATAAAAACTCAATGTTTTCATGCTTATGTGTGGTTGTCAACAAGGAGAGACTAATTTCTTATTTGGTGTAAATCAATATAGCATCATTAGGCTCATCAGGATTGTGCAGATTTACACAGAGTGAAGATCCCTATCGTGGTGTTCTCCACTTCCACTTGTTAGGAGAGAGCTGGTCATGCATCAGTACCACAGCAGTTCTAGTTCACTGGGAGCTGCGAGCCTGTTCTAGAGGACAGGGAAGAAGGAGAGCAGAAAAAAATGGAAAGATAAAGTGGGGGAGAGGGGAAATGTGAGCGAATGACTGACATGAGTGTCTGAGGGCTGCTCCTGTGTGCACGATCTCCTCAGAGCTCTCCTAAGACAGCCCAGTCTGGCAGGTCTAGTTGAACACATCCACTCAACGAAAACAGTTACTCACAAAAATGTCACTTTCTTGAACACTGAATCCTTTGAAATCAGACAGTAAAGGCATTAACATATCCATACATATTTACAAGTAATTTAATTATGAGGTCAAATACTGCTGGCTGTATCTGTCAACTTCCATGTACATATTTTGATTAATCAACTATTTCCTATTTTTATTTTTAACATTACTGTTTAATACTCATCAGAGGTCCATTGTCTTAGGCTCAGCAGAGCCAGAGCATTAAAGCAGAAGCTTTAGGCACTGAAGACTTTGTTCATAAGGGCCTCAATGATATATGTGGGTTTTACGAATTCCCCACCCCATTCCCAAGGTGGTAGCACATCCTTGCAGCCCCTGGGCTGACTTTGACAAGTAGAAAAGCCAGGGAGTGACATGGGGACAAGGGACAAGTGGCAATAGTTAGAAGGAAACCACATGGAGGAAGGAAAGCGCAAGTACCCATTATTGTTACCTAAAGGCTCCATCTCTGTGGTCTTATTCAAATTCACTGAAAGCAGAGTGAATTTGGGAAAGAAAGTACTTTCTTTTTTTCTGGTCTTCAAATGACATTATTTTCCTCTTTGCACCTTGCATAAGGCCAGCAACGCCCCTGAAGCTGGTGTGCATTCCACATTGTGCACTGGGTTAATCCAAAGGCATGGGGTTGTGTGTCCCCAGGTCTGGTATGAATTACTGCAGAACAACATTCCTCATTTATGAGCGCAGTCAAAACATTAAGATTTAAATTTTCTTTTTAACATGTGCTCAACTTCAGTAGACCCCTTCATAAACTTGTTTTGGAATGATTTTTCGATTGTTAGCAACAGAACAAAGTTATCTAGAATATGTCTGCATTAAGATTGAACCTCAATAGATTTTTAGATAAGACAGATTAATGACTTGTATTTATATGGCAGCTCAAAGTGTTTCACAAATATTGATGAATTAAAGCCTCCTGACAGACTTCCAAGCAGGACAATGTTAACATCCCCTATTTACAGATGGAACTGTAAACTCTGTCAGGAGATATTCACAGATTAAATTATTTGCTTAAGGTCAGAAAGTCACCAACAGCCCTCTGGAGTGACACGCTGCTCCCTCGCCAAACACACCAGTCACATCAGCAGTGATCAGCCACAGGCACAAACATCCAGAAACCCAGACTCCACTCCATGGCAGAACCAGGGTACTTACAGGCTACAAAAATGTAAGTTCTGCTCTTGTTTTTCCTCATTATATCCTATTTGTCTGCAAACAAGAATAAAAAGTAAACAAGAACAACCATCAAATAAATAAATAAATAAATTCCTAACTCTGGCCTGCTGAATGGCAGTTGGGTTTACTTACAACCTCTGTGCTGGCATCAGCAGCAGCCCATGATCTGCCCTTCGATAGGATAAATGGATGTAAACTGGAAAAGTCTATAGCTCATAACAGATAACAGCTTGTACCTTTAGTGTCTTAAAGCTCGGCACCTTTATGTCATAAATGATTCCTTGTCTAGCAATAATGGTGTGTAACGTGCTCTCAGGGAGAAAAAGGAGGAGAAGAGGAAGGAAATAAACCACGGTGCCATTTGACTAAAAATGAAAAAGTATTCACTGGATGTGTTGCAGTGTCCAGTGGGTCTGAGCCATTTTGGGATCTCCCTCAGATCTGGGATCTCCCTCAGATCTGGGATCTCCCTCGGTAGCTGGCAAACAACAAACAAAACCCTATCACTGGGCTGGACACGGGGAATTTCCAGCACATACGTGGTTCTTTGCCCATCTGTGTTTACTTTGCCATGGCTTTGGTTACCTGTGCACATCCTGACGTGCTCTCACCACTCTCCCCTGCTCTATGCCTCAAATTGACAAAGGATATTAAACCAGAGAGAAATGAACTCTAATCATGGCAAAAGCTGCGCAAGAACCTTACACAACACACCTAAGCATAAACTTAAAAGTGACTGGTGTGAATCCTGCCCTGAGATAAGCTGAAACCACAGGAGGAAACTAAACATCTGGGCCCCATGCAGTGTGAATCTATGTGCATGTGTTATTCCATGCAACACTTACAATTCGAGATCTGACAGGAAACTCAGGGCAATGCACGTGCTCTTGCGTGGCAGTAATGGAACAGACTGAGAAAGAAAAACCCCAGAAAGTTCTTCCAGACAAAACTCTGGAGAATCCCTGGGATATGCATTTCCTTGATGTTTTCTACAGATTGCAGAACTCAAACCAAAGCTACCTGGGCCTCCACACACCTGGGGCAGCACCCAGAACCAGGTTCCAATGCTCTCCTCTGGTCTGTTTGGGGACAATTACTCTCTCTAACTTTGTGTTGCCAGGGCAAAGCCTTGGGACCTTCCCACTGCAGCTACTGGGCCTCTCCTAGAATCACAGAACCACAGAATGGTTTATGTTGGAAAAGACCTTAAAACCATCAAGTTCCAACCCCCTTCCACTGGGCCAGGTTGCTCCAAGCCCATCCAACCTGGCCTTGAACACTTCCAGGGATGAGGCAGAGTTTTGTGAAGGATCCTTAGTGAAGGAATCCCTTCTTCTGTCACACCGGCGCTTTGTGCTCCACAGATGGGCCTCATTATAGACATGGCTGCACTTTTGGACTGAAGTGACAGGTTTAAAACACTGCTTGCCTTTCATTCTATGTGGTATTTTCTTCTCTTCTTTTTTAACTTAGCAAATGCCATGGTGCACTCTCATTTTTGATTTTAATAGCTAAAGATATGCACGCAAAAAGCATCCTAATTACTGCTTTCCTGGCAGACGCAGCCATTTCCTTGGGTTTTTATTGCCATTAGTTTTCCTCACCGATTTATCCTTAGCTACTCTCTTTGCATCTCCCTCGCCTCCCCTGAGCCCTTTCCTCCTCGCTTCTCAAGACTTGTCAGCACGCCTCCGATCCCCAGGAGAGATTGAAGGCCTTGTAAAACCCACTGCGCAAACAAGCATTCCTGTTCATTTATCACATTTAGCATGCGCACTTCCACACTCATCAAAACCAAGCCTGAGCTCGCTAAGTCATTTCCCTCTCCCAATTACAAATTAGTCCATTAGGCTGTCTGCAGTAGGCCCTCTGTTGCATCTTGGTAATGGCTTCTGAGATTTCCATCATAATCGTAATGGCTCCCTGTGCAGCCATGAGGGCAGATGGAGGCCGCTCGTGGGTAATGAGGTATCACACTACCAAAGGGCACAGCTCTGGGCTCATTATTTAGTCTTGGCTGTTTTGTGAAAACAACAACAAAGGTAAAATGCTGAAGGGAACACTTTAGCATATTAAATTAACACTTCTTGAAATTTCTCTCTGTAAACATGCCATATTTTTTCTTTATGAAACATCCCATGTGTCTGAGTGTGCGACGTGAGGGAAGAGGGAGGAGGGAGAAGGGACCAGAGCTGGCGTGTGCTGCCACATCATCCCTGCAGGCAGAGCCTCTCCCGAGCTGGGGGAACACCAGGACAGCCCCAAGGAGCTTGGTGTGGCCCTTCCCCATGGTCCAGCCTGGGTGTTCACATGGGAGCTGCTGAGCACCGAGCGCCCCAGATCATCTGAGCTGTCTCTCAAAGCGACATCTCCGAGGGGTGGATCTGGGGAGGTGACCTGGGTGGCCAGGCTGGGGCCAACTGCTACCGCTGGGCTCGGCACTGTGGCTGTTCCTGTCACAAGAACAGCCAAGGCTGGCTAACATGGGATACACCCAAAGCTGGGACCATCCCTGATGAAGCAGCACCCTAAGAAAAGCAGAGAGTGAAGCCCAGGGCCCCATCACCATGGCCCCGCTCACACTCCAGCACTGGGGCCTGGCCAGAGTCTCATTTCAAAGAGAGAAGTAATGTTTAAGACAAGCAGGTTAAAATCAATATCAATTAGACACTCTTTGAACATTGCTGCTCTCTTTAGATTTTGTCTGTTGGATGTGAACTGTTGCTAATTTGACTTTGTTCCCAGCGGCACAATAGTGTTCAAGATACCAAATCCTACTGCGAGGTTGAAGTTAGGGACAGCTAAGACCAAGGCTTTCCCTTCTCACTGGAGCTGGCCTTAATTTGTTTCCCATGTGATTTTTTTCTTACCCATCTGAGATCAGTAGATTATCAATATGCAAGTAGTAAGGCTAGAGGTGGAGCTTAAGGTGGGACAGGAGATGAGGAACAGGAGCAGGGAAGGGACAGGAAGTTTCTGTCCCTCTCCCTCACACAACTTCAATGCCATTACAGGAGCAAATCTGCAGGAGAAGGAAAATGTCATAAATGTGGTCTGGCACCATGTGGAATTTGCCTAAATGTCAGCCAACCACATCCAGGGCAGGGGCAGGTCAGTCCATGCAGGGAGGGAATTTTGCACATCTTGTGTCTTTTGCAGGATGAATGGCCCGCCTGTGACCGGAGGGCTGGACGTGCAGCTCCCACTGGGGGAGGCAGGAGCCACCAAACCATTTCGAGATACTTTCCTCAAGTCACTGAGCAGCAGCTCCTGGGTCCCTTTCTGAAATCCTGGTGGCACCAGCCATGCTGTCTATGCCAAAACACATTTTTAGATGTTAGATAGTGAGTGAATATAGAAAAACACGTTTCACATGTGAAATACTGTTTGGATAGGAAAAAGAAAGCAAGGCAGACCAGTGATTCTGAGAGATAAGAAGAGTGCAAATCCAAAGTTTTCAAGCGGATTGCCATCCAACTCTGCTTTGGTGAGCAGTAAAACACAAATTTATGAGCTGGGTTTTGTTAAAGTTGGATATGGATTTTTGAAAATGAAAAGGATGGATGGGAGGACAGCAGTGAGACATTTAATCAATGTCATAAAAATGTAACATTCATTGGTCTCCTAAAATGAAATTAATAATCTGTGTAGAAGTATCATTAGGAGATAAGTGACATTTTTAGGCTTTGATTTGTAACTTGTAACAAATCTTACTTCCACATGTTTCAAACATTCTTAGTGATATCCATCTTTATTAAAACATACCAAAACCTTTTCACCTCAGCTAGAGTGGCCCATCAAGCATTTTTTCCCCAGCATAATATCCTTAAGTAAAAAGACACATTATCAGGCACAGACTTCGCAGTAATGAAGGCAGGAAGAGACATGCTCCGTACCATATTCAAATTAAATCAGGGATTTCAATACTCCCTGATTATCAGGGAGTCTTGTCTTTCACTAATAAATTTCTCCTTCATCCCAGGAAGAGGCTTTCTAAGCTATCTCTGAACTGATCAGACATTTCATTGTGTGCAGGAGGGCGAGGATAAGGTGTGTGCATGGGGGGAGAGGAGTGTGGGGCGGGGGGATACAAAATTAGGCAAGGCTGTTCCATAAATGATTGGAGATACCACATGAAAAGGCAGCCTTACAGGAACACAGATCTGATTCACATGGCTGCTGAATTTAGAAGGATTTGGGGGAAGGAGTAGCTAATATACAGAGGTTTGTCCTCCTTACATTTAACATCAAGGCATTTTGCATTCAAGTATTTTCATATCTTTTAATGGAGCTACCTTTGATTTGATCCAGGCAAGTGAGGTGAGAAGCTGGAGTCCAGGGCATGGATTATTAGTACAGACCATCTCTCAGACAGAGGGGAAGGTGACACCCTTGCTCTGCCCTCTCCCCTTCCCATGCCTTTTTAAAAGGAAACCAAGAAAGATTTTACCAAGAAAGATTTTTATTTTTTTAATTAGCAACAGAATCACAATCAAGTTGTGCAACCAGGAGAGTTTGCATCTTTTCTTCATGGGCCCCTGTCAAGCATATTCTAATTAAGCTGTTTCTGTTTTCATTGTGGACCAAGAGGAGGATGACAGCAGGGAAAAGTTGGTGAGAGTTATCACCACACACATTCAGAAGTTACAGAGATAAAGGATAAGCCCCTTGTTGTGGCTGTGACAGCAACAACAGAGAGAGTCCCTGCTGGGGGCCACGTGCTGGATCCTGGCACATCGTCCTTGCCTCAAAGAGAATACAGGATGAGCAGGAAAGGGAGATAAACGAAGGATCACAATCCTATCTACACATGGAAACTGTGGCGTGGAGAGATGCGATTCTTTGCCCAATATCACAAAGCTGCTCTACATCAAAATCAAGTGGTGCACCTAATTCTCCAAAGTCCCAGTTAAGTGCCTTAATCAAAAACTGCTTCAGGGCCTAAAGAGAATTGTCCTGTATATTAATTATCCTTTACATTTGAAGAGTCGCTAGGAAAGCGTTCTTGTTTTTACTCCTAGGCCAACTTCCAAAGGGTCCCACTTAATAAAACATTCAAAAGTTCACTAGGGATTTCTGGCCAATTTTGTTACCACCTTTGATTCTATTTGTGTTCTCCGATAATTGCTCTAGCTCGTGAGAAAAGGACATGTTTCTTTTATTTGTACAGTGACTCTGTACAGATTTAGTCTCCACATCTCGGGGAATTTGGCGACACTATTACACTGCACCCATGTCCTGCTCTCACCAGCCCCATTCGGACTCAAACTACCAACTTAAAATAAAATATCTGATCACAAATGTGATCTGGTAACAAACAGGAACTATCTGATCATTCCCAAATATCAAGAGGCTATTATTACACATCTCCAAGGACTTTGGGCTCCCCAGCGTTACTAAGAACAGCCCAGGCTGCAGATTTGCAGGTTTGACCCTGTGCAGGGCCGGGAGTTGGACTGCAGTGACCTCCTTCCAACTCTGGATATTCTCTGATTCTATGATTGGGAATTATTCTGCTCACAGGAGAAAACTCTATATAGCAGTACAAATGTACATGTGTGTAACAATCACTTTCACACCTTCCTCCCTAGAAAGCCTTAGACTGTCCCTTGCCTTCACAACTTCTACGTGGGCTCACCTGGCCACGACAGGAGTGTCACAGACATCAGAGTGCAAACACCAACTCCAGAATGTCACAAAGGGCAGGCAGCTTCCCTGGCTCCTTCCCCACCTCTGAAGTTCCCTCTATTGACAGGTATTGAATACAATGACTTGGTAATTCCCACTGTATCCCTTTATTGTAATTTTTGCCTACCTTGCTTTTCACTGAAATTATTTACTGAAAGAAAAACACAAAGGCCCCTCCCTTTGTGAAGGTTAGGTCTTTGCTCAAGCCCACAGATTTTAACCTCATAAATATTCCCAGCTATAAGATCTTATTAAGAAGGTATGTCTCCCAAGAGCATAAAACCATCAAGCTGTAAATTTTATTTAATTTCCCATGAGATTTCCTAGCCTCATACATATAATTAGAGTGCAGTACAGAGCACTTTTTGTGTTTTGTCAATAAATCACTAGGGAACAATCAACGTTTAAGAGGACAAGCTTTAATGATTTTTCAGACCCCTAAGCAATCATGCCTGCTACAGTGGCAAGCTGGTCTTTAACTTTCTCTAACTAGGATTGTGGACTGTAATGTTAGAGAAGGTCCCAAACACTTAATCCTATTAGACTCCGCAGCCCAGACAATCATAGCTTATACCCCGGGGACATATTGATTTTGATTTGCTTGACAGATAAGACCAGCCAAGCTACTGTAGGCTATGCTTTATTAAGTGTTTACAAATTAAATATCTTAAGGTCTGTAACAAGCACAACTCTGCGGCACAGGCAGCTGCAGGTTGGCAATTACCTGTGCAGCTGGACAGAGGAGGAGTCTCCATCAATCACCCAGAGCACATCTGGCAGCATCAGGAGCGTGGCGTGGTCCAGAGGCTCCTCGCCCAGCAGGACGCACGGAGCTCTGATCTCCATTGCAGCACAGCCTCTGTCTGGAGAGCCCAGATCTTCCTGCAACACTCTGGTTTGTGGCAAAGTGTCTCAGGAATGCCTCTGTCAGGAAGAACTCATCAGGGTGTGTCAGTGTTGAGCCATGACACAAGCTCTGTCACGTTTTTAAAAAGCCACCACTCACGTCACTTGTGTTGCCCCTCTGTGCTTTATCTTAACTCACAAACTGAGCATCATTTCGTGCTGCTGCCACAGCCTCTATTTCCTCTGTCTCACTCAGCCTACCTGGCTTCTCTGGGAAGCTCCCCCTGCACAGCACAGACAGAGACAAACCATTCTTTCCCATGCACAACGTCTCTGACTTTTGGAAAGACAATCCCATTTTGTGTTACAAAAAAACCCCAAAGAAAACCAAGTAGATATTGTAGATGACTTAGAGAAGAAAATGCATACAATCAAATTCTTTCTTGCATGCAAACCATAAAATAACTTTTACACCTGGGAGAGCTGAATGAGTGTATTTCTGACTTGGCATTATTTTACCCTTGACTTTGCACTGATGTCAATGACAGAAGGAGAAAAATAACTGCGGAGAATTGGATGCAAAGAATTCATAAATTTCCTGAAAGGAAGTATCTGAAAAAGAGAAATTGCCTTCCCCAACTCCACAGTGCCTGGCAGTACACAGAACTCCTTGGGTCAACAGCCAGGACGGCGTTTGTGTCCCTTGAATTACCCTTGTGATCTCAAGTGGAAAGCAGCTTATAGGCACTGAATGCACATTAAACACTTGAGCTTTTCGTCGTATAATTTGATAATCACACCAACTACACTATCAGGGAAGAGTCTCCCAAGTACTTTAAATATGTTAATGAAGCAAGATTTTATCTATAGTCTTATACAGCTTGCACAAATCTATAAATAGGCTTATCTCAGGGTTATTGCTGTTATAAATTAATTATGGAAATGTCAACCAAATCAGGTACATGCCAAAGGAGTAATGGGGAGAGCAGTGATTTGCAACAGAAGATTCAGATACCGGGTGACCTGCATGAAGGGTTCACAGCCCCTGGCAGCAGTCCACAGGCTTCGGGGGAATTTAACCTTGAAGAATACACTTAAAATTGGTTTTCATATGAGTAATTGACAGTGGCTGGAGAAGTGGACTGAATTAGGGAAGAGTTATTGCACTGTAGTCTGGTAGCATCTCATTCCTTAATTGTGGCTTCCTTAAGCCACAATTGTTTCTTTTTAGGCACTGGCAGCTGCTGAATAAAGGAGTTGGGGTTTTCTGGGGGAGGAAAGGTGAGGGAATGGAGATGAGGGGCCTTGGTGTAAATTATTCCCTTTACTGAACTATGCCAAAGCCATGTCTAGGAATGATATACAGTTATTTAAAAGGAAAATCCCAAGAAAATAAAAATCACTGTTTTCCCACTTAGACTTGACTGTCTATTTGTTTTAAGGACAACACCAAAAGTCTGTGACTCCTGAATATTACAAGACATTTCAAATGTGCATCTGACCCAAAAAGCACTCTGAGAAGGATAAAAGATCTGTCAGAGGACAACAGCTACTTAGGTCCTAAAGGCCATATTCCTTCTCCTATTTATTCTTTATACAGAGATATGACCTGTGAACCCCAGCTCTGGATAAGTATCCTCACTACATCAGCTGCTTCACAACCTGAACTAAAAGGTCACACATGCCCCAAACATCTAGAATTAAAAAAGGAAACAGTCTTTATTTTCCATAGTTAATGCCTATTATCCTTTTATTTAATCAGAAGACAGCCTTAGAATATAACTTCTTTTTTTTTTAATTTCAGCTTTTCTTATCATTCTTATAATAGGCTGATACCATTGTTGAGGCACTGATAAAGAAAAAACCAGGACATTAGTGACTGAAATACCACATTATAATGTGCCAGCAGTGCAGAAGTTGAAGCATGTTTAAAGTCTATGTATATGGTCTCAGTTCAGAAAGCTCAATGCAAAGAGCTGTTGATCATATACAGCCTTAAAACAAAACAAAACAAAACAAAACAAAACAAAAAAGGAAGAAAGAAAATTTGACAGTGCTCAGTATTGGCAGTGTTTGAGCGTCCAGACCTGTTCTGCTACAGCAAGTTTAAAGTTCCTACAGAACTCATCCCAAAGAGCTTTCAAAACCCAGAACATCCTTCACTAGGAACTGGGATGTTTATCTGGGTAGCAGAATTCTGTCTCCCAGCTAGGACCCACTTCTGTGTGACTGAAACACAGATAAATGGGTGAAAGAGGCTGCTTGTAGAGTATCAACTGATCTCAGGCTACTTGTAGACACTTTATTCTTCTGGTTGCATCAATATAAATGCATTAAAATGCTTTCCATCGCCTGCTAGGACCTGGTGCTCCAGCTGGTCAAATATAGATCTGACTGTAATGGTCTGGGGGCTCAATATTGCAGATCTCTGTCCTTAAATGTGAGCCACAGAGAGAGGCCTGTGCAGTGATCACCAGATCCACCCGTGGTTGGGTGGGTTTGTATCTCACGCCTGCAGCTCACCTCAGATACCTGGGACCAACCACAGTCCCAGACTGTGAGACTCCAGATGCTCCACAGAAATTATCAAATTGCTACAGGATTTACGTCTCTCGGAGGAAAACACTGCCAAGCAGGCAGGGTCTCCCACAACATTAGTATTTAGCAAGAAAGTGTCTGGGAGGGGAGGACTGAGATTCCCTATATAACACCCACAGTTCGAAGTGGGAAGACAAAATGTCCAAAAACCTGATTATCTCCAAGCAAAATATCCTGGGTTTTCCTCTCCTTATCTCTAATGAAGACATGGATGCTAAGACAGGAAAGAAAGAAGGTGAATGAGGTAAGGACTGTCCCAGAGGCCAGGAGGCAGAAAGGATAAAGTCACCAACAAGCCATTTATGGCCTGTTCCCATTTGGGTGGATTTCTCCTGAGTGCCACAGGAGCAGCACAGCCCCTGTACTCTGTTTAAACACAGATTCAACCTGGGAACTCTGGTGGAAACAACATTTAAGTGGTGCTTAGATTCCCTTTGGATCTCAGCACTGAAAGAGCTTCAACCATACCTCACTCCTGCCCTTGGAAGACAAAAGCTCCATATTTTGCTTTAAATCCCACAGCCGGGGCAGCTCCACAAGAGCAGGGAACATGTGAAATTCTGCACTGCAGCATCTGCTACCAGTCCTTTCCATTAAAATTAAAAGCTATATTACAGACATTAAAGTCATATCTTCTAGCTGCTTAATAGGTAGGTAATGGACTCAAATTCTCAGTGAAAAGTCACAGCATGAGACAATTTTCTACAGATGAAGCTTGGTTTTAAGGATCTTGATAAAATGCTTAATATTTCCTGAAAAGTAACTTCAAGATTTATAAATACACCTACTCATTTCACGGCAATGGGGTGTTGCACACCATCATCCCAATCAAAACCAAACCAAACAACTTGTGTGGTTCCTTCACTGACAGGGTGGGATGCGCGAAATAAAGCAAGTGACCTCTGGTGACCTTGTCCTGACTGGTGTTTCGCACAGCAAAAGGTCAACCTTCCACTCAACCTCTACAACCTTCCACTCAACCTCCACACATTTCTTTTTCCGTGGAGCCCACAAATCTTTAAATAAAGCTTCAAATATTTGTGTGCTTCACAAGAGCATCATACACGCAGCTCTCCAATGCAGTTCCAATTCCTGGCAGTGCCCCAGGCTTTATGGATGACAACACGAGAGGCAGCATCAGACTGTGCTGTGATCACTTTCCATCACATCCTGCCATGGATTTGTGGTGCAGGTTCCAGCTGTAGCTGTCCTGGCAGCCGTGGGGCTGTGCTCTTATGGAAAGCATTTGGAGACTAACGGGTGATGCAGGATCCAGTGAGCCTGGAAATACTGGTCAAAATATCACCTCATACTCATGATCTCCCCATTTACTGCTCCTGAAATTTTAACTATGCTGGACTGGGCAGACAGACCCGTGGAGAGGCCGTGTGGAGACTGATGGTGCTCCATTCTTAATGACCTGGTCACAGCTACTGCTCATAAACAGCCCAGGGAGCGACTGTGCAGCTCCGGGGCCAGGCCATTAGGGCTTATCCAAAACAGGCTAACGAGGACTCTGCTTACATCCTGGAATTCATAAAAATTTTGGAAGTGTTATACTGGCCTTATAAAATTGGAATGTGTGTGTAGTATATTCTAAAGACGTCTAATTGTTCAGTATTTCACATGAGGCTGTGGAAAAAGCATCTTCCCCCCTCTGTTCTGGCAACAAGCACTATTCATGGATAATGGGAAGCAGAGGAGCACGGGCCATCAAAACAAGGGATCAGCCTGAGGTTGGGAAGAATAAACTTAATTACAACAAATCCCATGGACAGCACAAGCCTTATACCCAGCAGAGTGCAGGAAACTGTGGAGCTTCATTCATGATCTCCAGGTGCTTCTAAGGCCTGATCCAAACCCACTGAAAAGAAAGGTTTCACTGGGCTTTGGATCACATTTGGAGCATGTAAAAGTAGGGTTATGCTGTTTGGGGACGTAATGAAAAATTAATATTGCCACTGACTAAGTATCTTCTTCAAACTGGGGCCTGAATGAACAGTGGTCAAAGACTTCTGAAAAGTAAAGGAGTTTTCCATATCCTAATGTAAGGGAGAATCACATGGATGTTTATCCAAACTAGGAAAGGATTAAATCCCTTTTATTCTTCTCAGAAAATTACAGGTGAAATGTATTTCCCTTATGGCTCTGGACTAGCAAGAAAAATGCAATGAATAAACATGAAATGTGGAAGGAGGGGAGAATCCATTCTACTGCACCACAGTAAATGAGGCGACTTAAACCTGGTATTTTCCATTAAAAACACACTTTTACCATCTCTGAAAAAATACAGCTCACTGTCATTTAGACCTTACCAGCAGCTCTAAAGAAATGTAGAATTATCTGCCTTGAAACTAAATGAGGACTGTCCTGAGCCAGAAAAAAAGAGTCCAAGGATGAAGAGGCCGAGTTCAGCCAGCCTGCCTTCCAGCCTGTCCCTGAGGATGCGCTGTCTCTAGGCACATGGAGCACGGGAGAAGGTCCACCTGACACTCAACAGGTTCCTAAAGCCATTCTATTCCCTTTATTCCCCCAAAGCCACAGCCAGTGCTGTGCAGCAACTGGCCAACCATGTTCTAATTAAGCAATGGTAGTTTCAGCACAGGCTGTTTCCTGGGGATTAATGACCAACAGAGAGGCCGTTGATGATCTGAGGCCCATTAAAGGCAGTTAGCCATTAATGCCCAGCTAGAGCCTGCATCCGAGTCATTACAGATATTATTAGACTGGGGGACAGGCTTCTTGTGTGGATGCATGCTATTGGTTTGAGCACCTGATGCGGTTGTTATAAGCTGGAGCAAAGGAGGAAGCAACATTTCTCATTACGAAGGTTTAAGCCTCAGAACACCAAACTTCCTCCCCAAGTTCAGATAAGCTCCCTAATCTCTATGCAACTAAATTACATTAACTTGAAAGGGTAAAAAAGGATTACCTATTTATAAGAGATACAAATAAATAATCAGAAATGTAAGCTTCCACTTGTCAGAGCGTCACTCTGTCTACCAACCTCACGCTTTGGTCCAGAAATGATTAAAAAGACCAAAAAAAAAAGACAAAAATATGAGAAGAAGAAGGAACGGCTAAAGGCCAGTAGCACAGGATGAGGTGCAGAGCAGTTCTTGGGGGTTGTTACCCCTGTGCCACACAAACAGAGCAGCTGAGGCTGATATCTCACAATGCTGGTGAGGCAGAATCAGCCTGGAGAGCACCTGGAAGAGCAGTGGATCCAGGGATGCTCCAGGAGCCAGTGCCTGTAACCCACCACTTGGCAGTATCCCTTTGGATGAAGCACACATGGGATATTCCAGCTCCATGGTCCCTTTGCTGCTGAAGATCTCCTCTGTGGAATGAGGAGTTAATGAGCGCCAGGTGGTTTATGCTCACTACAGGTTTTGGGGCACCTTCCACGGGAACATCAAGGGCAGTGGCAGGTTCCAGCTAATCTGTCTGGCTGTGTAAAGCTGTTATTAATGGTTCTACTGCTGCTAACGCCTGATAGACACAGCCCCTCCATGCTCTGAACCGGATCCTTGTCTGCTGCTGCCTATTAATATCCTCTGCATATGTGACATTGCAGGAGGCTGTCACTTTGTCACTCACTTGCCTTTCCCTGGCACTGGAGAATATATGCTTTTCTGTTAAAATCCTAACAATAATCCAGGTTACACATTCTCCAGGCAATCCTGGCAGCTAAGTGGACCAGACAGACAGAGCTGGAGGAGAAGGAAGAACGAGCAACCATTTTATGTCTTCGAGCATGTGTAATAAAAATATCTATTAACTCCAGCACACAGGTCAGATTTCCTTTAATTACAATATTGGAAAGAGGAACACCTGAAGGAGCAGTGTCACACGTGAGATCAGGCTCCCCTGCACGGGGAGTGCGAGGTACTATTGATTAATGCACTACTGCAGATGGAGGGACTGTTCTGATCCATTTGGCCAAATCAGTGCAGGAGCAGGTAATAAGTTGCACAGGTATAAATTGCCCCCAGCAGTCTGGTGTGCAGACAGGTTCACCTCACAAAAGAATACTCACAGCAGTAAAAAAAAAAAAAAAAAAAA
>VZTE01006156.1:171560-187099 GCA_013397775.1 Eulacestoma nigropectus | reverse complement strand
AAAAAAAAAGAGAGGGAGAAAATCCCCTCTAAGGCTTGATACCTTGACAACCAACAGGTAATATTTTGCTTTTATTGTCTACAAAGTAATGAGAAAGTGAGAGGAGCTGTGAGTGTGGGTGTCTGAGCGAGCTGCTTTAGCACAGGACTGAGGCACTGCAGGGTGCAGCAGGACTGACACCTCCTCATTTAAGGTCTCCCAGCGCTTGGTAACTGCAGTGGCAGCACAGATGCCAACCACTGCCAGCTCCCCCAGGGCAAGGCCAGTCCCCAGTGAGCTGGTCCCCCTGCCCAGCACCACAGCTGGTGCTTCAGGGCAGAGAAAAATCCCACACACAGCTCCTCCCACAGCGGAGCAGCTGCAGAGTTCCCATGAGAATTTCCTCCTGGACCCTCTGAAGAACAGTTTATTCCCAGTTATTTATTAATCTTCCATCTGTCATCTCCAGAAGAGCTGGGGTGTGCTGTGCTGGCTGCAGAACCATAATCTGCTTCTCCAAATGCTCGTGGCAAGTGATGGAGTTGTCCCACTGTGGTCCTTTGGGATTCACCTGGAAAGCTGCACCTGCAGGGTGACTTGGTGGATGTGGGCATCTCTTGCACTTTTAGAGTCAGGCCCAACAGAGCTCATTACAGACCATTCCTTCCACACAATCAGATGTCAAGATATTATTTTTAAAGTATCTTTGGCCTTTGCACCACAGGTACAAACCAGAGACTGCTTCCTCTCTGCTGGTCCCTGTGCCACACATGGAACAGGGGTGTCAGTAGGAGCCCAGCTCTGCTTGGCTCTCTGCCCCTCAGGCTGCACTTACTCCATCACCTTTTGTGTGACCCAAATAATCTGTTCTTCAGAGCCCTACGAGAACTGCTGCCACATGTTCAGTACAGAGCAAAGCGGGGGATTCCTATTTTATTCCCTTTGAGTCTGACAGATAGAAGCTTTCATGAGGAAGAGACCAAAAGAGAGACAGAAAGGAGAAAAGAGGAATTTTAAACCACCTTAGGAGATTTGGAAGTTGGCTTTTCTGTACATACCTCAAGCATAATTCACCTCGACTTCCTTCTGCTCATCAGCTGAACTGGAGGAGACTGACTCAGGCCCCATCAGGGGCTGCAGCTCCTCCTGAGGGACAGCTCCGATCTCTGCTCTCTGTGACAGGGACAGGACCCAGGGAACAGCTGGAGCTGTGCCAGGGAGGGTCAGGCTGGAGATGAGGGAAAGGTTCTTCCCCCAGAGGGTGCTGGGCACTGCCCAGGCTCCCCAGGGAATGGGCACGGCCCCGAGGCTGCCAGAGCTCCAGGAGCGTTTGGGCAGCGCTGCCAGGGATGCCCAGGGTGGGGTTGTTGGGGTGTCTGTGCAGGGTCAGGGGCTGGGCTGGATGATCCTTGGGGGTCCCTTCCAACTGAAGACATTTTAGGATTCTGTGAATGAAGGGCTAGGTCTGACACAGGTCATTATTAATAGCATCTAATCCCAACGCATCTCATACACAAAAGCAAGCTCCAAAGTTTTTGCTTCTGCCTACTTTCTGGATGAATCTGAACACACTGGCCAGCCACCTGGAGCACTGTGCTTTTTTGCAAAACGAACAATTTCCACGAGATTTTTGCCCACATTGTTTTAGTGCACAGGACAGAAGAAATCCTGGGACAGTTTTGTGCTCCTGGCTCCCTTTTATGGAGGAAGCACCTACAAATGAGAGTCACCTTCTCCCTGCAAATACAGGCCATGGAGCAGAGGCTCCTGGGGGCTGCAGGTCCCATAGGGTGCCTGGAGTGCTCCGTGTGTTATGGGAGTAGGGACAGGGCTGTGTCTGGCTGTATCCCAGGAGGCAGAGAAAGAGAGGGATGGCCTGACCCCACCAGGGCAAGGGAGGAGCACATCCAGCACCTCACAGCCTCGGCCCCTCCGCAGGCCCTGCTGCCCACATCCACCGTGGGAAGGGTTTGGTTTCCAGGGGGGAAACACCCTGGGGAAAGACTGCACATCTACCAGGGAAACAGCCTCTTTGGAAGACAACTGTCATTAGCAGGCGAGTTGCCTCACCTCTGCCCTTTGCAGGAGAGAAAGAAATTATCCCCAGGAGCACCTCGGCGGAGCGGAGCCTGTGGCACATTCCACCTCATGCGTATCTTGTTTATTCTAAGTGGAGCTACAAATCTGTCGAGTGAGCATTTTGTTTTGATTAAAAATTAATAGCTGCTTTTGACCCAGGTGGATTAATTTCACTTTCACTGAGTATCAAGTTAATTGACACAAACTACTGTCAGGTGAAAGAACCAATTAACAAACTGTGAGGAGGACTCCTCTCCCCCTCCCTCCTCTTCTCCCCCAAATGTTGTTTTGACTGAAGGGGTTTTTTTTTTTCCTTTTAATAGAAAAATTTTATCTCAGCAGAATGAGATTAATTACTTAACAAACAGAGGAACAAAAGGAAGGGAGGATGGGGTGCTCCCTCCCTCACAGCCCAGATGCACTGGCAGGATGCTGCAGAGCGGGGCTGGAAAAGGAGCCCTGCTCCTGCCCCCGGCCTTGCCGAGCCTTGTTCTCACCAATTAACTGCCACTTCCAAGAGTATCGGTCATTGGGCTGGGAGCATGGCTGTGGCCCACTGCAGTTTGGCAGAAATCCTTGATAAGGTCCCCAGGACACGACAGCCAGGTCACTGGAACAGAGAGGGGCAGGATCCCTCCGGAGCATGGAACAAGACAGAGCAGCGCGAGCCACACAAGCACCTCCCGTTCTCAGGTTTTGTATTTAAATCAGAAATTTTCTGCAGCAATGCATTATGGATAGGAACATGTAGCAGCCTAGGAAAATCAAAGTAGTTCCTTATTTAATGTCTGCTAAATGTAAGCCAGCCCAGGCTCTGCTGGTTGAGTGTTAGGGATTGTGTTCCAGAGCCCGGAACAGGGAATGGCCGGTTGGCACAAGGGCTGCTGCTTGGCCAGTGTTTGGAGCAGCCCCACAGGACCCATGGCAGAGAACTGGACATGTGCTTCCAGTTTTAAGGCTGTCAGTGTGGCTCTGAGGAACTCAGGGGTACATTTTCTATAAGCAAAGTGACTTAAGCTTCCAAGTATCACTTTCAAACTGTATTGTGCTAGAGAAGGTAAATCCCCGCAGGAAGGAGGGGGCACAAAAAGCATGTTGGGTATGCAACTCTACTAAAACCACAACTCGTCGGGCTGCCTGATTTCCTTATGTCCTTCTAAAAATCCCATAGGAAACTTATTTACATCTCCAGGCATCCAAATGCCATCTCCAGACTCTGTCCTTCAGAATTCACGTGATTTGGCCATCTAAACATTGTGTGTCTATTAAGAAAATTAAATACAGTCTCCTAGATTGTCTGTCTGGGTTTAAAAACCCATTCCAAGCTGCTAATGCTGTGGCTTAAGTTTTATTATAGAAGTTGCTTAACTAGGCAAATATTTTCAGTTATATGTATTTTTCCTTTACTTACAGAACTCATAGCACTTCATTTATCCTCCTGAGACTGTTTGTTCAAATCATTCTTTTACATCCTTAGCCACTATTCTACCCCAGGGACCAGCTACAAGCTTTTGCCATTATTAATTTTTTATTCAAAGAAACAGCTAGAAAATCTATTATGGGGGAGGAGAAGGGGACAGGAAGAAAAGGAGGAAAAGAAAGAGAGAAGGAGAAAACGGGACAGATTTTGCCCAGACCAGCCCAGCTGGCCTCCTCCTTCACTGGGACCTCATCTTCTTTCTTGTACCTCTGAAAACCTTTCCCAAATGCTGTTTTCCTCACCTGGTAATGATGTGCACTACTGCAGAAGGGAGAAACCCAATTTTGGTCTCTGCAAAGGGAAAGCACCGACTGTGAGCTCCTCAGATGCACAGATCTTGAATTTATATATGAACACAATGAGAAGGTTAAAAGAAACATCTAAATAAAGGTGTGAAATACCTACAACAGAGACAGAAAGGGTTTGCAATAAGCTAAAATGGGAGCATGCAAAAGTTCCCCTGCCCAGAGGGGGCCTGGCTGCCCCCAGCCTTTTTGTAGAACCATCAATTCATTAGCAGAGCTGTGCCTGAAAACCCTGCCATTGCACCACGTGTGTCCACTCATTACCTGTGGGCCTCCAGTGATCATCTGCTGGTGAAGGACTACAAACATACCTGGCTGCTCTGACATGCGGAGAACCAAGAGAAAATGAAGGGAGGAAATTGCAATTCAATTCAGTGCACATGGAGAATAAAGAGCCATCGTTTCATATGCACTGGCTTATCCTTCCCTTTGGTTTATGTTAAAAAATATACAGTATTAGCTGCCCTTTCCTCTGGGGAAATGAGCAGCATAGGTAATGGAAGCCAATAAAGAACTGTCATGTGTTACTGCAATCTATCTACACTTAGGTGATTCCTGTTCTGTCCCACATCTGACCAAGGGGGAAAAGCAATTGTTCAAATGAAACCAGGTGACAGTTCCTCCCAATCATTCCTTCCCTTCATGTCTTCACAATCAGAACACTGAGCTGAAAAGCCACAAAGATATCTCAGCATGAAGCATTTCAACACTCGTGGGAAAAGCTTAACATAAGGTAACGAACCCACAAAGGATCCCACATTTCTGAGAGGACATCAGGTGAGATCTGGCTGGCTACTGAATATTAAAAGATACACACAAAACCACCTGCAGATGAATTTGCCATAGTATAACCCTTCTTATGACAGACTGCAGTGGTTACACTCCCATCACCTTCTTTTAGACTTTTGAACTACAAGTGATTCATGTCAGAATGTGCAAAAACAGGTAAGATGCTGGATTTGCTAGGAGCAAGACCAGGAGAGATTTGGTCTGCCTGGGAGAAGTGCAGTTCATGAGATGGATTGCAGGTTTTACTTCCCTGCCCATCACAGCCTCTTCCCTGTTAACTGTCCTGGCACCTGAGAAAGGGCACTGAGATAATTTTTTATCCCAGATATAAAAATGGGGCGAGAACAAACATGCTCAGGTTTTCAGTCAGGTCTTAGCCAGGAAGTCTGGCAGTGTGACCTGAACTGTGACTGTCCAAGGGACACAAATGACACAGCCCTGGCAATTCAAATTTCAGGAGCCCCTCCACTGACTGCAAATTAAAGGAAAGGGTCAACTTCATTTAGCACTGACTTCTGTCTTCATTTCATGCTCAAAGAATGCACTTGGGCTAGAGCCTTAGCTGATGCAAATCAAGAAAGCTCAGTAGCAATCAGTGTTGGACTGATTTATAACAACTGCAAGTCTAGCCCCTTACAAGGTCAATATTAGCAAAAGAAAGAAGGGAATGGGATGGTACTTGGTGTGGATTTTAAAGCAAGACACTCCCCAGTGGGGGAAGGAGCATCTTACATGGGAATCTATCATTAGGCTTTTATGGTGGTGGGAAATCACACACACTAGAATATGAATCTGTAACTAATTAAAGTAACTAATTAAAGAGCTCTTCAAAATGTGCTTTATCTTGAATTCCCTTCTTCCTGCTTCACTGTTTCATTGTTCTTCATGTCCTTAGAAATTTATCCAAGTCTTGTAGGCAGCAATCAGTCAAATAACCCTGTGGTGGTTTATTGCTCAGCATATTGCTGGGGCCTTCTGCCTTTCACACTCTTACAAATGTGAATTAGGATTTCTGCACTTGTGGAAATGTGCTTAGGAGTTTTATTACACAGTGATTCCTGCAAGAAGGTAAAATAAAGTATCTGCCACTACAACTGGTTCTCAACTGGTACTGAAATTAATTATTTCCACCCCTCTCAATTATTCGCCACCTTTACTGAAATCCAGAAAAATGCAGTAGCTGGTCGTTGTCTAAAAGAGAAAAAAGGGCTTTAACAACATCTACAGATAAGCATGAATGCCTCCTGCTAGAGGAATCTCTTCCTAACTAGTTCTGATATTTCAAGTAAGTGGAATCACTTGTCTGATTAGCTGTGGCCTGGAATCTTTTTCTGCTGCTGAGTCCTGAGTAAGCAGTCACATGAAAAAGCCCTGAAGTTCTTAAATGAGTATCCCTAGGAAGCCTCATTTGATTGATTTACTACACTCAGATGGCAGAGGTAAAACTATCTGGTATGACCCAGAGAAATCAGTGATGATCCACAATCCTGACCAGCTCAGCTGTTGCCATGGCCAGATTCCAGCCTGGATGGCACAGGAAATATTCCTTCTACAACACCCACCTGATACAGCCATCCCTGCACAAATGTTCCAGAACACAATTTAACTGAGGTGTACATGTGAAATGAGTTTCTTTGTTTTACAGCACAAGTTCTTGAGATGAGATTGAAGCCAACCCCCAGCTTATTTTATGTGCATTCTTCCTGGGTATGCAGACTGGAGTTTATAGTGAGAAGAGACATTTGAGATTAAAAGAACATGGGAAACACAGAAATGAATACAGCTTGTATCTTGCTTTTATGTTATATCCCAGCTTTTCAAATTAAAAACCAGACAAACAAAAAAGCCCCAATCACTACAACAGTTTTTTGCTATTCTTTTTGTAGTTATTGGCAGTGACAAAAGTATGAGATCACACCTTTAAAATTGTTCTCCCTCACCTGGAAGCAGATTGGCACCTTTGCCATTTCAGAGATCCTCTTCCTGTTAATAAAAAGGCAATTTCTTTGGGTAACAAAGCCATGGACTTCTGGCAGTAAGCCAGGAAGCTTAAAGAGAAACCTTGAATTCTGCCAACATAATAGACAAGGGACTCAGCTTAAGAAAAGATTTCATCTATCAACTAACAAGAGGCTGGGGTCATGAAGTAGGGTATTCTTTATACTTGAGAGACCAAGCTAAAAGTCTTAAAAATGTACAAGGAAATGCTGGCTGGAATGTTCTCCCTGTGTAACAGGCTGAGGCTTCCAGGAGGCTTATCATTCCTGCTGACAGTCTGACAGGACTGTGTAATACAGAAGTTTAGCAGTGTGGGCAGGTTAAATTATACTAGGCAGGAGAAATCATTTCAATGTGAATCGAAGCGTTTACTCTTGTCCACTTCCAGCTCCAGCTTGTTATTCTCTGCAGCCCACAGCTTCATGTTTTTAACAGGAAAGCTTCATTTTGAAGTGGATGTTATACAGAGGGTGCTTTGGTTCTAGGATTTGCTGTTTACTCACAAAACATCCTTAACACACCACTTTAGTGTGACTTGGTTCCTGCTCATCTAGTAATTTTCTGTGTATATTTCTATGTATTATTCTATGTATTCTATGTATAATTCTTCAATGTATTTCGCTGGTATGGCAAATATTATCTGGTAAACAGATTATATATTGAGCAATATGTTTATGGGAAGTTTTGACTAAACCTTAGTGAATTTATATAGATAGTCTTATGAATTGGAATGGACTCCCAGAAAAATGTGCTATTCCCCTGTGAAAAAGGGCAAAGAGCATTTTCAGTTTCAGTCCTTCATTCCGACTGGAAAAACACATAACACTGCTCAGCTCAGCCCCCTCAGCCTATTTGCATGGAGTCACAGAGAACACTCTGATTTTTCGCCCTGTCCCAGAAGCTTAAAGCATCAGCGTTCCTGCTTTTCCAGAGTGATGCAGTCCACCCCACAGCACAGCCCAAATGACACACAGTCATCAACCCTAAATCTAGGAAGGAAACCAGTCCATATAACCTGTGTTTAAAGAAATGCCTAAAGAAATACTGCTGGATTTGTGTTCCTGGAGCACTGTGAACATTTTGAGCTGTGAAGCACCAGTTGGAACTAGAGGGTCTTTATGGTCCCTTCCAATCCAAACCATTCTATTTTCCTCAGTGTCTGTAAAGTAGGGTGATCCCTATTCCAAATGGAATTTTTTGTGTCATTACCACTTTAAAATAAGTGGACACTAATTAATGGTAAATTACAAAAGAATTTATACTGAATTACATACAGCATCTGCATTAGTAGCCAATGAGTCCATTCTGATTAATGTTACCACAGGAAGTAGCAGGGAGTGTGTAATGATTTGCTACAGCAGCTCACTGAAAGCTCTTCAGTCAGGTTTCCCATTAACAAAAACAAGCATTAAATTACTTAAAGACAATCATTAATTTAAATAAGTATTTTGTAACCATACATATAAATCAGGCACAGAAAAGAAACACAGAAAGTGTCCCAGCTGTCACATCATCTAAACCCCCAGGAATGCACAGTGCCAAGTGGTCACCTCTCATTTTCCTACCCCAGGAGCCCCAGAAGTCACAGACTGGGCCAAGAATCGCAGATTCAGACATCTCACTGTGGATTTTAAGGGGGTGAATCCTAAAAGGCACCAGTCTTACAGAGGCTTGTCGGCTCGTGGGCAGGGCAGGAACGCCCTCCAGCCCTGGGAGAGGCTCTGTGAGCAAACCTGACAGGTCCCACAGTGCAGTCTTTGCTTCAGAGAACGCTTGCTGGGGATGAGAGCAAGCAGCATCAGAGGATCCTGAATATCTCTGATACCAGGGACCACTACTGGTCTTCATAATGTCCTGGAGAACACCCTGACCCTCACACAACCTGTCCCCTTGGCACTCGGGGCAGCGATGCACCAAGGCCCCCAGGTTCACAAGCAAAGCACAAACCACCATCAGGAGCCACTAAACTAAGAAATAAAACAAAGCAAAACCAGAAATAAAACAAAGCAAAACCCTGAATGCTGAGCATGGGGTCTAGGAGATCTGTATTTCCTGACATGAATGATATATTTACTCATGGAGAAGAGGGTGGAACAAGATGATCTTTAGTGTCCCTTCCAACCCAAACCACTCCCTATCCAAAGTTTTCATTTATTTGTATTTAATTCCCCCTTATTTTCACACAATCTCATTTATTTTTATCAAAAGATTTGGGAGTAAGGATGGTTTCTCTCTGTCTGCACTGGGCATAGGTCCACAGGAATCCAACGTGGACGGGGTTTCTGAGGGCTGCTGCAAGAACCAGCAATACAAAAACAGTAGAACATTACTTGGATTTCAGGCTTCTGTTGCTGAATGTCTCCTGTCTTGAACCTTATGTTTACACTGAAATGGAGCCACAAACAAAGTCCGTGTAAGGAGTAAGGTCAGAGATGCTGTTGTTCTTGGACCAGGAAAGAGAAACAGAAGCTCTGCAGTGATCCTGGGGAAGTCTGATGGAGCCGCTCCTCCACTGCATTTTTGATGACACACAATAACTACCATCTTCCAGCATGTTTGCATTTTCCTGGGAGTACAAGATGCTATGGATTTCTGCCATATTCAAAACAACTGCCCATCCTTGTAGTGCCCCCTAAAACTGACCGCATCCAGCCTGCAGCCCCCCTGCCCTGCTGTGGGCACTAGCACCATCAGCCAAGTGACCCTGGGAGTGTGACCAAGAGCAGGGGCTGCACTGTACAGGGCTGGCAGCTCTTCCAGCTCTTCAGCTCTGGACAGTGGAGGGGCTGGAAAGCTTTTAAACAAGGCTCTCAGCTCCCGTGAGTAGGTAAACTCGGAAGCACGATGGCCTGAGCAGGGCAGGAGTCTGAGGTGATGAACACCCCTCACTCCATGAAGGACGGAGCCGCAGCCACGAGGTCTCCTGAACCAGAGACCACCACAAAGGAAGAAGGAACACACTCACAGGCTGCTGCACCGAGCTCATATCAATGCCTGAGACAAACCCAGCTACTGGGAGTTTAAATGCTGCTGCATGCCAGGAACAAAGCAGGGCTCAGGAAGAGAAACTCATGAGCTGGGAGGCTGGATGGTTATCGGTGCTGCCCACCAGAGTGTGCCTCCCCAGGGGCACCTGAGTGGGGCTGACCCAGGCCTGTCCCAAACCTTACCCCTCTGCTCTGAGCTAGCTGACACCTCTCCTCATCTCCTCTCCTCATCATGAGTTTGCAAAACCAAACCAAAAACAAATCTGTAAATGCATTAACAGGGAACCCCCACAGCATCCTGGCATCATATAAAATTGCCATCAGAAACCAAGTTTTCCAAATGAGATTACTTGTAAACATTTGGCATGTACAGTCCAAAATTCACCTCTCTATCCTCCTTTCCAGTCTCTGGCTGAGAATTTGTGCCCAATGGACAACTCAGAGCCAATAAAGCAGCCATCTATCAACCCCTGAAACACTGTACCACCCATGTGTTGGCAGAAGTTCACAGTTTGAAAATGTTTCATGTCTTACCCGTTCCTAGAACAGCCCCTTTCTCTCAGATTATTATAGACTATCACTCATTCTTCAGTTTGTCTAGGATCTGCTAAATGTTTCTCTATAAATTCATCACTTGCACATTCACAGCCATGCATTAACTGCTCGTTTTTTCCCTGAAAGTAAGGAATTCGATATGATACATAAGTCACCATAAACTCTACAGGATTAAGTGAGTTATTGCATCTTACAGGACAACTGGTTCCTACAAATGATACTCTGGAAAATGACATTATCGCTCAGTGATTTGGTTCAATCTGATTGCTACAGTTAATGTAATAATGTAACTCAATTAGGATGCTTTTGTTATGAATGAACAACCTTGTTTAATATTGTCTGCCTGTCCAGAGTCAGCTGAAATGGGATGTTGAGGCAGCCTGCAAAGCCCAGAAATTCAGTGGTGCATTTTCAGGAGAGAGATCAGCATGAATTAGAAAGCCCAGACAATTTTTAAAGACACAAAGGTCTTCTTGGTGTTTCCTATTAACCGAAAATTACAAACCAGGCATCTTTGTAATGCCTGCAAGTGAATCCAGACTTTTCACCGAGGTCACAGAAAGGCTTGTGCCAGTCAGTGCACACAGGTTGTCCCTCATGGCCAAAGCAAAGCACGTCAGGTTCACCTTAAGCCAATCCTTCCACACTCTCAGCTCCCCAGTAGCTCCCACTGTGCAGACCAGCAGCCACACCATGGTGTGCCCACACTGGGAGCCTGGGAGAACCCGGCCAGTTGTCAGATAAACTTCTTTTGAGCTTTTCTTGTTTTCCTGTGTGGTGCCCTTCTGAGATGCTTCCAGCACATTCACGGAGTTCCCCACCAACACCAGCCAGGGCCAGGCACTCTTGCACTGCTTGCACATCTGCTTTTCTAAAAACTCCCACTCCCTGACTCTGAGAACATCTCTGCCTGCTCTACCCCCTGGAGCCTTCTCCTCACAACAAAGAACCCAGGGGTTCACTGGAGGGTGACAGAGCAGGCAGAGACTTTGGGAGAAGGGGTTCCCTTTGGTGGTAATGCCACAAGGGAGGAGGGAGGGAGAGGTTTTGCCAAACCTGCCCTGGATTAACAGGAAGATGAAAGCCCAGAATGATCCTTACTCTGCTGGCACCTGCAGGCCCAACTCTAATTCAAACCATGTGTTATTCTCTTCACTTCTGCCCCGTTTGGGAATTTCTGGAATCCAAGAGACACGGTAGCTGTGTTATACCACTTTCAGGTCCACAATACCCTGCCTGAGCCACATGGAGAGAAGTATTTAGGGAACCAGCACGGTCCTTGCTGGAATCCTTCTCAGTTCATCGGTGCATGCATTTAATTTCCTGTCTCCTTGTTTTCAGCCTGTCCTTGGACATGTTTGTGAGAAACCTGAGACGGTTACATGTGTTGTGGCCTCCAAGACTATTAAAACCATGAAATAATTGCCGTAACTTTGTTCTGTATTTCTTTTTTTTCTTGTCTTTCTAAAGAAACCTCCAAAGAAATGTCTCACCTTCTCAGTTCTCAATCCCAAGCCTTTTTCTTTTCAAGGAAAAGTGAGAACAGACATTCAGGAACGGGGAGCATGCCTCATACATGAATATAAAACCTGATTTGTTATGAAAAACAGATGTTATTCAAGAGCATAAAGTGTATATGAATATTATGCTTGAATAACATAGAGTCCTTAAAGAACACTTTGTATAACCTAGATTTGTTTGGCCATGGCCAAACTCCAAGATCCACAGACTGAATTTCTGTCTGTCTCCACACACACAGACCGTACATGCCCACTCCTCAATACCATTAACACACCTCCAAAGCTCCGACCTAACCAACAGCAGCTCCATGGGGGTGTGGTGATCACAAGAATTGGGCCAGCACCTTTCAGGACACAGATTTCCTTTTAGGACATCTCATCTTACTTTTTTGTGGGAGGTTTACAGACACTTGTGCAAAATAACAGACTCAACTTCTCAATCTACTAAGAGATCTCAGTTCAAACATTCTAAATTAAGTTGAAAATTCTCATCTTTCAGGACAGAGAGCGCATGTGGGCACATGCACTGTGTGCACACACACACACACACACATCTTCCCTGCGTTGAAATCACAACTTGCTACGTGCAAGATCAGAAAACCACTCTGTGATTTCACTCACTCTGCACCAGTGGCACCTGAAAGTGAAATCTTGTCTGGCATGCCCACGTACACCCTCCACGGAACCACTTTGATAAAAGTTTTGCTACATATAAAAAAGAAGATGTAACACTCTAAAGTGAACAAGCAAAACTATCTATCATTTGGAATGTCTTTCTTACTGTGATCTAAGCTGCTGGGAAGGCTTTAGGAATTTGCATGTTATCCTTAGAGATGTCTGAAAGTGTCTCTTCTGTTTCTTGTACAGCACGGAGCACAGCACCAGCTTTAATATTTAATCTCTTCTCTCCTCCCCTACCAAGAATCAAATCCTACAATCCAGGCACAGGTAAAACTCTCGGGCATAATAAAGTTTGGCTCCAAGTGTTGCAATTAGGATGGGAACATTTATTGCCAGGAACGTGCTATACCACAACAAACTCAACTCACATCCTGAAACTTGGCCCTAGATCATAGAAACAGAATGGTTTGGGCTGGAAGGGACCTTAAAGCTCATCCAGTTCCATCATCTTGCCATGGGCAGGGACACCTTCCACTATCCCAGGGTGCTCCAAGTGCCGTCCAACCTGGCCTCGGACACTTCAGAAAAACTGGAGTGCACCTCCGATGGCAGGATTAAACAGGGAAAGGTGGGGATTCAGGGACACTTTGGAGTTGGAGTGAGATGGTCTTTAAGGTCCCTTCCAACACAAACCATTCCATGACTCAGCGAACCCAGACAATCTTCCCCCGACAAGCCCATGAGCTGCTCACCCCTATCCCTTTTCTCATCTCACAGTGACTACAAACGCAATTAAACACTTTGAAAGACAAAACAAAAAAGCTAAGCAAACAAAACTGAGGTTTTCCCATTCTTCCTCCATCTGCCAATTCACACAACAACAGAATGAGGACAGAGGAGAACAACTTGGAGAATTTCAAACACACACAATCCCTGCTTACCTTACAGAAACATGCTCTATAATTATGTACCTTTTGCCTGAAATTATTATAGATATTAGTGCTGCTGTGGGGAGGAGAGCTTGTGGGCAGCACAGACGTGTGTTGTAGATATTTATAAAACCACCAGGAGGCTGCAATAAAATTATCATGGGGTATATATTATGCTTTTTCAAGAAGCATTTAAACCACTACTATGTTCAATTTACCCTCTCCCCCAGCTTTCCTCAGCACACATCTCTCTGTATAGCTATACCTCTAATTTGGAATGTCAATATATATAAACAGACACATTGCAAATAATGTACATCCATACAAACAGATATGTTCAATGAAAGCAATGTCTATGATTTTCATAGTAGGAATGTGTATACATGAAAACACATGCTGCAAAATAATATACATGTAGATAAGCTATGGCTGGTATTCTGAGGTCCTGTAGGAGAACAGTAATTGCTTATACAAAAATATTAAAAATTTAAAATACTGGATATAGGTTGGTTGCTGCTACAGGTGTAAATATGACTCTGCACATATGCATAGAGCAGAAAATGGAGCGCAACTTGAGCATACACTTATAACATCAGCATTTGCTGCATTTGCATATTCCATACTGGTTATGCATCATGCTCCATTCCTGTTACACATTTAACACGTACCATTCCGCAATCCTGGATGCTTTTTGCTATCAATTTGAATTTTCATACAATGGTTTTATTTTTATCCCCACAAGACAGCCTGCAAATGACACTTTTTAAGCCCTGATGGCTGAGCAGCGTCTCAAGACACTGATGTGACAGTGCCGGGACCTCCAACGTGCCGGGGACCCTCGGAGGGGCATCTGTGCCAACCTGCCCTCCCCTACTCCAGCTCTGCATTGTTTACTCACTGCCAGGAGCTGGGCTAAAGCCCTGGGGAGAGCAAAACCTGTTTGGGCCATTGACATTGAGTATCCTTGGTGCAGCAAGTCAGGACCTCGGAGGTATCCATCATTCCGGCTGCCTGGAGGCAGGCTGGAGCCAAGGAACTTGCCTGAGCAGCTAGTAAAATTTTAATGCACTCTGTAGTGTGGTCATGTCATACTCAGTTATGGCAAATAATCCCAGATGCCTGCAGAGGTAAAATGGAGCTGTAATGTGCTTGCCTCCTAACCCGAGCTGACAGCAATGATGTACGACTACCATTAGCGGAAAATATCACTTCAACTAACCCATGATCCAGCTCCGCTAAGGGTCACATTATCCATGAGGAACAAATTACACTCCCAAAGTAAATACAAATTTTCTACACGAAATGGGTACAAAAAAAAGGGAAGGGGAGCGGGGAGGGGGAGAGGGCAGGAGCCCCGCTCCCTACGACACGGCGACAGCGGTGACGAAGGAGGGGACGAAGGCGGCACAGCCGGCCCGGGAGCGCCCCACGCCCGCTCCCCTCGCTGCCAAACGCCGCATCCTTCACAGCAAACGCGCTCGGCTCCCGGTTTATTGCCGCTCTAACTGTGGGGACCCTCTGTGTGGCACATCAAATGAATAAAAAGGAGCCTTGTCTTCCCTCCTAATGGGCCTTAAACAGTAAGAAATGCTTCCTGATTGCCGGAGCCTCGCTAGCACAGAAAGGCTGGGTGATCTTTCACCCCTGGGGCAGGTTTAAGGTGCTGCGTTTTCCAGAGTTAAAAAGACAACACCTGTACAAATATGCAGTGTAAATCGCCCTTGTGGGAAACATCCCGGCTTCACAGAAACAATTTTTGGAATAATACTGCGGAATGATTTCTCTAATCCTACTCCTAGCCAAAATAAATATATGCCAAACAGTAAGACAGCAGTATCCCATAACCTGAAGTAATTGATTAAAATTGGGTTCTCAGCCACTGTTTCCCCTCGTTTGCCAAACGTGGTGGTTGGTACCCACCATCCAAGGAGTTTTCCAAGTATCCAGCTTGCTCGTGACCAATGCTTTGCCCTTCCTGGAGCACGGAGGGGCCGAATGGCCTGACAGCTCCTCAGCCTTTCTGTGCCAGCCCACCCTGCCCCACAGAACCCAGAGAGATGTGATCTGGGGAGGGCAGGATCCCCCCACCAACCCCTGGAGCAGCCAGTGCCCCTCCAGGAACCTCAGCACCTTCCAATCCCACAGGAACTCTTTTCCAGTGGTTTCTTGCTGTTTCCTGGCTGGGAGAGACAGGGAATGTCTCACACAACCTAAGGCCACACACCAATTTCTTCTTCTTACTAGACTGGAGATGACACACTTCACATTTTGAAGTTTTCCTCTAATATTGACACCAA
>VZTE01006156.1:151824-171463 GCA_013397775.1 Eulacestoma nigropectus | reverse complement strand
ATATCTGCACCTTTGGTTGAGAAGTGTGAAGAATGGGATGAAAAAAACTCCAACTCTGATGACAGGCTCTTCTTTCAACAACTCAATAAATTCTCAGAGTTCCCTTTATAACTAAAATTTCTCAGACTAGGTAAATTGTAATTTATTATTTATATTCCAGCAGTGCATAAGCACCAAATGGAAACCCTGGTAGAGTTTTAAACTGTAAGAAAAGTGGAGATATTACTGTAGCACTGTATGGCTGTGGTGGTGGCTGGGTATAACTGTAGCTGGCTCCCAGGTGTCTCTCTGCCACAACCCTGGCACCAGCCAGGGGGATATTTTTTCCCTTAAAGTGCTACCAAAACTCTTCCTTCCCTCATTTCTCCCAGGGGTGAGGAAAAAATATCCCAAACACAGTTTTGTTTCCAAACACCCTACTAAAAAAATCCCAAACTGATGCAACTGCCCACATGAGAGTGGATTGCACCTGCCTGTAAACGTAATCCTTTGGATGTGAGCTGACATCCAGCAATTTCACCACCGTTTAATCCATTTATGACAAAGCTTTTGCAGAATACACAGAACACAGCCCTGTGCAAAGCAGCTGCTTACTTTGGCCTTCTGTTTTCCAGCACAGTTTGTGGGTTGCTCTGGGTTCTTCCTGTTCCCCTGGAAAGGACAATTTGCTGTGTCCTGCACATGCTTTGGAGTGACAAGGACATGGAGCAGCTCTGCCCTAGCTGAGCAGGATGCTCTGTGCATTCAGCAGAGACGCTCCAGGTCTGTAGGGCAGGAGGAAACGGCTCCTCAAGTTCATGAACAACAAACTCTGCTATGCCATCCAGAGCTATGGACTGATGTGGTTTTAGCAGGGCCTTCCCAAGTTCCTCTTAGGTTTATCAGAGCATTTATTACTACTTAAATCAGTTGAGTTTGCCAAGTTGGAAAGAACTGCAAACAAACACACAAACATATAAACACTTGTATGTGTTTAACCACCAAGCACTAACATGCAGCCTGTGCAATAAACTGGGAGACACACATCTGCCACAATGCTACTCCAAAATGTCTCTCCAAAGCCCAAGCAAGAAATAATTGGCCAAAACCACTGCAGAAACATACAGAGGGTGCGGGTGTGAATGCTTTGGTGTGTGTACAGATACACAGAAACAGCCTTTTACCTGGGTATAGCAGAGTCATTCATGGCATTTCCCATGCCATAATCTTTGGTTTGTACCTGCTTTACAGCAATCAGATGTATCAGCATTATCATTAAAAATAATCTGATTCAAGAAAGATCATTCTTCAGCTCTCTTGGTGCCTTTAATGGCGCAGTACTTTTCTCTTCAAAGAATAAAATTTTCTTTCAAAGAGAAAAATAATGAAGCAACACACTCCCACCAGCAGAGGCTCCTTGGCAAGCACAACACCCACTCATTCTAATCCCCATCCCCTCCCTTTGTTACCCTCGGAGCAGATGCCAACACCTGGCAAATTTAGCCACTGGTTTGACCAAGCTCTGTCCTCCCTCCCCATCCTACACCAGGGGCACCAAAGCTGAGCCCATTTCAGCAGGGACACTTGGGCTGCAGCCAGGACCAGCCAGATACTGCTGGGCCCTGGGAGACCACGTTCCAGTGGGATTCAAGAGCCTCATAACTGATTGGGTATTCCTGAGATAAACACAGAACGAATGCATCAATAGCCATGGTTTTTTAGGCTGCACATCCTATCAAAGTTGGATACAACTCCAGCCAGAAGCAGCACTGCTCTGTGTACACTGCAAAGATCAATGAAGTATTTTCCTAAGAAGTGAAAAATCACTAAAGTGCCTCAGATGGAGCCTTTAATTTTAAAATTAAACAGAGTGGTGAGAGGAAATGGTAGAGATGCAGAATAAAACAGGACCTCATTTCTTACCTCGTCTTTAGCACCCGACTTCCTTATCAGAGCTCTTTGTATGTCTTTTCCAAACAAGATTTCCTTTGATTTCCAGAAGACAAACTTTGTGTTTGCACTTATGTTTTTAATGTTGTATTAATTACCATGGGTATAATTTTAAAGATTGTATCGAGATATCAAAAGATAATACAGCTGCACTTAAATTTGTCAGCTGTGCGATAGCTTGCTCTAATTTTAGATTATCAGCTCTGGAGACCTGCTCAAAGAGTAAGACTGACAGACTTTTTAATGGAGAAAATCGGAGTTCCCCTGGGATCCATACTTTTTTCTGATTCAGTAAGAAATCCCAGTGGCATTTGCCGAAAGGATCCCAGGATGGAAAATGACATCTCTCTAAGAATTAGTGCTTCTCACTCTGATGCAAGTCTTCCAAATATACTCTCCCTCCACAGACATGCCTGCTACCTCTTCAGGCTTTTCAGCAACAGGAGGGTGAAATGTCTACTTTGAGTGCTCCAGTCCAGTCCTGTGTGTCAAACTGAAGTGAAGGAGCATGAATCTGTATAAACAGACAAATTATCCACCCAAAATATGTCATTTAAAATTGAGATGCTGACACAGCCTTAGCTACAGCAGCGCTAAGCAGGAGCTGCATCATTGTTTCAATTAAATATCCTTGTTTCTTCTTCCTGAGAAACATCTGGAGAAATGTCTTATTTGAGGGCAGACACAGACAGAAAGTGACTCTGTCTGTGACTCCCAATTAAAGGCTTGGGAAGATGGATTGGAGGCACAGCCATCACCTAACTGAGATCAGAGATCAGCCATGATTTACACAGCCAGATAGGCAGGGATCCAAGTCAGGAAAAAGGAATGTGACCAGGCTGAGACACTGCCTTTCCCACTCTGCCACCCCTTGCTATCCAGCTGCTCCTCAGGTTCCCAGGTCCTGCTCCTTCCCTCATTCTCCTGCTCACAGTGGCCCACCCAGTCAAGCTCGAAGCAGCACATCCTCCAGCCCCTCCATCTGTCACACACCTTTCCTCATACTGATCTGCCATATTTTATTCAAAGGCACTGGTCTATCTTTCTGGATTCCAGCTTTTATTTATTCTAGCAGAAATACGTACCTATATGCATTACTTCTACCTCTTGTGGATCTCCTATGGAGGATCAGTGTGGGTCTGTCCTCAAGAATCCTAAATGAAGCAAAATTGTTACCTTTGCATTTTCTGAAGAGCAAGAACAGAATTGCCCTGCAGCAATTAACCCTACATTCTGTACACTACAGGGTATGAAAATCTGCAAGAGATAGTCCTAAAGAAAAGCAGATCTCCTCTTCCCAGAAGCATTTCAGGCCAAGCTGTTTCTGGTGGGAGGGGCACAACTCCACAATCCCCAGAATACACTGAGCGAGGTCCAACCAAGAGCAATTTGTCAATTCACTGCTAGAACAGCTCCACAGCTGGAGGCCAATATCATCATGATATAAGACATTTGAGTAAAGGATCTTCAAACTTCTAATCCTGCTGAGCACCCTCAGCTCCCCTGGTTATTAATGAGAACTGAGGATGTTGGGCACTACTGATGAAATGATCCCTTGCACAGGATCCGACATCCTCGCTTCTCCCAGTGCAGTGGCATGCTCGCAGGAAATTTTTGTCCTAAAAATGTTATTTTATTTAAAGCAGGAATTCAAAAATCTTCTGGGTCCTATTGAAAGAGATCTAAAAGATCCTGCCTGTCTGAAGAAAAGAAGTTTCTACTTGTCAGTTAAACAAAGGAATAACGCACAGCCTCCTTTATAGTGTGTACTTTACCTGTCATCCAACAGCCCATTATCACGTCACGGCAGAGTGCACTTTTCTACAGGTCACTTTGTTTAAAATGACATGGATAATGCACATGTCAGCGAGCTGACAGTCCCCACCGTCCTTCAGAGATAAAACCCAGCGACGAGCGCCTGTTCTTATCTGGGGTACATGCCTTGGTCTATCATCTAAGTCAGGCAGAACATGATTTCTCCAGAGAGCACTTTTTTCATTTCCTGATTTTAAGAAAATCAAATAAGCACCATTTGTCTTCATCTGAATATGCTTGACCTGCTCAAATGATGATGTCTCGCATTTTATAACAGGCTACATATGCTGAATTCAAATTAACAGCAGAACAAGGCCTTTAGATCTTTGCCTGGGCTGCCAGCACAGCCTGAATAAATATGCCAGGGTGAGCAGTCATCTCTTAGAACTGGGCCTGAGCTGTAGAGCTCAAAGCTGGGTCTGGTTCTGACATTTGAAAAGCACTAAATTTTTAGGGATATTTGGGTCTGCACTTAATCTCATCCCATTAGGGGGAAGACAAAATATAGATCACGGAGATGAAACACACATCTGGATTTTAAATCCTGCCCACACAAGTACTGGGATATTCTGTGTGAGGTACAGTCTGGAGTCTCTCCTGTACTGTGTTGTGGAAACCATCCTGAAGGAGCATCCCCCCTCCATCCCAAAAGCTGCCTCTGCCTTTTTATACAGGAGTGCTGCAAGAGAAGAACACAGGGAAACAGGCAGAGGTTCAGCTCCATAAATGCTGCAGTGACAGGAAATTACACTTTTAGTTCTGGGTGCCATAAACATAGGAGCTGAAATTCAGTTTATCATCTTCCTCTGGGTAAGGACATCCTGAAAATGAATAATCACTTCACAGGATGGAATGTAATGGTAATGCATTAAAAATTCATATTGAAAAGTGCAGGTTAATATTCTGTGCAAAAACCCAACAAAACCTCCCCTTTCTGTTGTCACACTGATTAACTCCAGTGATTAGTTCCCTTATGCAAGGAAAATCATTGCATTTCAAAGTAAACAGCAGTTCTTTAACTTAGTTAGCAAATTATTAAGAAACATGAGGAAAAAATCCTCTACTTGGGTAAAGAGCTGAAGGGCAAAGCTTTGGAAGTTATACACAGAATGGTTTGAGAATTTCCTTGGCTTCCTGTTACACAAACCCTGTAGAAAACTGATTAAATTCATGGAAGGTGATTTTTGTACTCATTGTTTCCCTCTGGATTTTACAGCATATTTGTACTTGGCTGTTGGATAAGCTGCACACCAGCATGGTCATCTCTCCTCTTCTTGGCTTGCCTTGGAGCTGTTTAACAGAACCACTCATGAAACTCTAACCAGTTCAACATTATTATAGGAACAGTATTTTCTGACATTATTTTACCCTCCTCTGACTTCCATCCCCCAATTAATCCAGGGAAAGAGGAGGCAAAAGTGATTAGATTATCAAAACATCCCTTAAGGCTCAACATACAAATCAAAATCACAAAATCTAACCTAGAAATAAAGAAATTAGACCAGTTTTTCTGTGATGATTATTTCAGTTTTGTCAAAGAAAGAAGGTTAGTCTGTTCACAACATTAAATAATGGATAAAAATATTCGTCAGTGTGGATACCAGTTCTTCATTACTATTAGTTTAAACAACAAACAGCATTAGAGACCATTGCCTGACTCTTTCAGCATTACATTTTTCCCCTTTCCCACTTAGAAACCCAAAATTATGGAGACAGTTATCAGCAAGTTGTGTCACTTGACTTAATGTACAGTTTCCAAATGTTGTTTCTAAAAAATAGATACAGCAACCATAACACTTCAGTTGGAATTTGCAGGCCCTTGCCTGCAGAGAAGCAAACAGGCACTAACAGTGGTTAAATAACTGTGAAGAAGTGCAAATGTGAGGGTTACCCACAGACTCAGCTGCTGTTACAACTTCCAAGGGGAAGTGTAGCCATGGAAAGGGTTGGTAGTGAGACTGCTGTTCATAAACAACCCACACAAACTGTGGCATCAATATGCTTAAAGATGAACTGTGCAGCCTCCAAAATATTCATTAGAATTCTCTTTCCTTGGAGGTCTATTCCAAAATTAAATTAGAGACAGAAATTTTTTTTGTACAGAGATGCTTTAGATTAGTCCAAGAGGAAACTCTGAATAAGTAATAGATTAAGAGGAATAAGGGAATACAATAAATTAGTTTTGCTCCCATACTGATTTTCTTTCTTACCTTTTCTTCTTGATCACTGTCGCTGTCACACTGAAAAGACAAAAAGAGAAAAAGCACAGGTAAGAGAAACTTGCTACAGCAAAAAAAAGATGAATATTTCTGTGAACAAGATGGGTGATACACTCATAAATGTTGGGTGTCACATCTGGCAGCTTTAGGAACAAGTTCAGTTACTGTATGGGAGGAAATTTCCCCTCAGTGCTGATGAGGATACATTTGTGTGTTTGAGTTATGAAAAAACTGCCCTGCACACCTCAAAAGCCATTTGCAAAGCCCTCTGTCAGTTCAGCTCAGGGGCACAGGAGCTGATGGTGCAGGGGCGTGTTCAGACTCCGAAACTGGATCAGGGAAGAAGAAAAACAGTCTTTGAGGGCTGGTTTGTTTTCTTTGGATGGACAGTACTCCTCATGCTGGCTGCCAGTCCATCAGCTCCACGGGCTCCATGGAGATGGCTCAGCTCTGCCCAGCCCGAGGAGGAGCATTTGCAAGGCTGCTGTTTTCTAGGAACACATGGAAAGGTCACCCCATGGCTTTGCCTATGGCTGCTGAACTAAAGAATTCAGAGATCACAGGGGAAGCAAGAACATTCACTGATTCCCTGAGGTTCTCTGGGAGTAGCCCAGCTATCACAGTAAACACAATTTTACAAAATGCTGAATGGTAACTCCAGAGAGTCTTGATATTTATCCGGTGCCATTGCTCAATGTTTTAGTAAGTTTTACTGTTGTAGAAATAGGGCAGGACTAGACTCAATGTTCCTTAGAGAAAGGCATCAGAACCCAAACCACATTTGCACTCGCTAGAAGTACAAAAGCCGTGTTGGAAACGGGACTCTAAGAACCCTGGAACTCACAGGTTTGATCCCTCCCACCAAATTGTGGGTAACTACACCTCCTTCTGTGGGTTTGTTTTGTTTCTATCTACAGCTGTAGGTTCTGGAGGATGAATTGCCTGTATCACTCAAGACTGAACTCACACCTCTGCAGATTTAAGGGCAAACATGTCCAAGGAAAATGTAAACCACCAAACAGCAGACCCAGGCTTTCCTACCCAAGGACCAGCTGACTGTCAGGTTCTTACAGCACTCAGTTAAGCTCTTTATGTATTTATATCATGTTTAATGCATCTTTCAGTATTTTTGTAAGACAACCAAATTGCTCTGAAATCAGTTATATTTTGTGAATTCCAAAGGTTAACTATACAGTGGGATGTGAATAGACAGAACCAAATACACCCACAAATGCACGTACTTGATTTGCACAAATCAACTCATCTTCTGTCTGTTCTTTAATTATAACTTTTCTGTTTCATTGGCTTTTTCCTTGTCTTCATCAGTACAGGGGGTGAAAAGTGCCTTCCCTACACCACTGAGCTAAGAACTATTTCTAGGTATTTTTCAACTAATTTTAAATGAAGCAAAGATTAGATAAAATTACAATCTCCTTGCAGCTGATTCCAAATAGAAAAGGAAGTGAAATTTATTTAATAACTGAAGTGATTTATATAGCACCAGTTGCGCCTATTTAATACCAGAGTATTTACTCTGGTAACAGACGAACAAGAAGGAACATGAAGACAGGGGAGAATTTTAGCTTTAATTTTGAAAACCTCACACAATGTTCAAATTAATGAAGAGTCACCTGACAAAAGGAAAACATTTCTAGAACAGCATGGCATTGATATACAGTACTCCTACCTTACCCCATAAATATACTGCATTTTGACTTCAGCAGGACTGCCTGTATGAGATTTTGGTATGGAGGTGAACAAGGCCCTACATTTACAAAAGGAAGCATGCCCATGGATTTTCATCCATGAAAATCACAGCATAGAATCAGAGAATCTCCTGAGCTGGAAGGGACCCATGAGGATCATCTAGTCCAACTCCTGGCCCTGCACAGGACATCCCCAAGAATCACAAAGCATGTTACAACCAAGAATGTCACAAAGATTTTCCATTTACTACCTCTGCTTCACAGGTGTTGGAAAAATTCAGCTTTTGGGCTCGGTCACCTTCTCCCCCTGGATGGTCAGAGCCAGGAGTTTGCTCACCATGAGCTCCCTAGGACCCATTATCACACCTTCTATGTGTTTCAAACAAGGCAGCTCAGGAGCAATTGCTCCTTTTGTTTGTGTCTCTGCCCAGCCTCCAGGTAAACTCCAAGTATTGACTGTAGTATCTGAACCCAAAAGGAAAAATAAAGGCGGCAAAAGGTGGATGTCTAAGCAGGAAAGAGCAATTCTCTTTGAGCAGCAAGGTTCAGAGTGCCACCCACTCCCGGTGCCGGGCACATGAGCAGGTGTCCTGTCACCCCCCCATGCTCACAGAGCTCTGCAACCTCTCCTTTTCCCCCAGTTTTGGTCTGGTTTAAGGAATCTCTCCTCTGCTGTAGTTTTTCCCGACTCAGAAGCTTGGAAAAGCTCAGGGTTTTTGTGTTCCCTGCAGCGTGGAGGTACCCAGGGAGAAGAGAACTTGCCAGCACTGACATCTGAATTTGCCAACAGAACAGTTCCCCACAGCTGAGTGAATCTGCAGAGCGGTGTTGGTGGGAAGCATTTCCACCAAAGTGTTAAACCTCCAAACCTCCGCTCTCTGACAGTCCAGTTCTAATTTCAAGGTCCGCTTAATTCCACATCAAATAATTACTGCTATACCCAGAAGCACCTTGTCTCCAGAGCTAAGCATATGGCGAAGGACTGAGACCTACTGGTGTCCATTATGGAAGCAGAGCGGGTGCCAAGCCGATTAAAAATGCTCCCGCTCCCTTCCCGCCGTGCCCAGTGAGTGACAGCTCTGTGCCTCGGCCAGTCGGGGTGGCTGCCAAAGCAGCCTCTGCTGCACGGGGCCCACATGGCACTGGGAGGAAACACTGCCATTCCTGCTATTGAATTCCCACACTGACCCGAGGACTTTGCTGGGAGCTCAGCAGGAGTGCACCATCCAATTTACAGCTCCAGCCTCCAGAGCCCTCCGTGCCAGCCTCTGGCAGAGACGGATGATGGTCAAATCCCTCCAGTTCATAAATTATGCAAAGGCAATAAATGCACTCAGCAAACAGCTCCCGACGTTTGGCCAGCCTGGCTCTGTGGCAGCTCCTGCCCTCACACAGAGGGGCTGGGCACCAGGGGAGGACCCACTGCCCAGCAGTGCTGTCCTGGGCCAATGGCAGCATTCTATGGACCAGCTGGATGGAAGAAAAAAGGGAGGGGAGGAGGAAGGGGCTCTAAGCACTGCTCTGGGGTTGTATTTCTGTGCAGCACCTATCCGTGTGTGTGTGCAGGACACACTCTGCACTGGCATGTTCTGCACACCCACCCATCAGACAGTTTATGTGTGGGGGTGATGTCAAAAAGGGAGAAGAAAGATGTTTGCTGGAAACACAATTGGAGCAATTGCATGTTGTCCCCATGCCTGAGAGTCAGCTCAGGCACTGCGGGCACTGTGCTCACACACAGCCCCCCGTGCTCTGATGTGCTCATTTACATTTCTGGATGCAAGTTCTCCCCAGAGGTGCTAAAGCACAAGGTGTTTCCATCTCCTGCAGCCTTACTGCTGCCCACGGCTGGAGAGCACATTTTGGAAACCGAAGCTGACAACCGTGAAGTTGATTATTCAGAATTACTGGTCAATTTGAAGGCTTGAGTCTGCACTGCTCGCTCAATTCCTCAATTCCTCCAGCACTTCCCTACCTCCTAGGGCCACAGGAAGAAGTAAAATGATTTAAGTGCTTTGTGGTTCTCAGAGCGCCAGACTGTTTTGGAATTGAAGCGATGGAAATACTTTGTACTGGCCTTCTGCTTTGGGCTGAGTTTCAGTATTCCGTGTCTATTACAAAAAGCTCATTTTTTGGTGCTCTCCCATGTCTTTTGTCAGGAAACCACGGCTCTGTGCACAGGCTGCCTTGGAATATTCTGCAAATAACTGGGAATCCAAAATACCATTCAGAGATAGCATGACCTGATTTTTGGATAACTGCCACTAGCTTCACTGGAAGGTGGGAGTGGTAATGTGACAAATCAGGACAAGGAGGCTGCAGACACATTTTACACCTGAACAAACAGAGGCTTCTTGCTCTGATTCTCAGGCTCAAGGCACTTACTGTCTCCCCTCTGAACACAAGTTGTGAGTGATTACAGTCACCCCAGGCCCGGCTTGAGATGAGCCCAGAGCCACATTGCCAGATTTGCCCTACACAACCCCAGGCTCGTGCCAGGCACAGAAGTGAAGCCAGATGGGCAGAACTGCTGAGCACCCACAGCCCCCTGGACGGCCAAGTCTTCAAGTGCACATGATCCCAAATGCTGTGAGAGCTTCTCAAATCACAGCCTGACAGGCTCCTCAGAGGGAGTATTCTGCAAAATGGCTATTTCATGCTTTTAAAAGTCTTGTACTGGCCAGAAGGGACTCAACAGTTTTCCCAAAGGACCTACAGCGCTACCAACCAAATTCAAAGCAAGTAAAGCTCACTCAAAATGATCTTCACAGATAAAAATCTTACAGGACTTATGGAAACGTTAAGGGTGCTCCTAATTTCTATATAATCAGGGGTAATAATGAGGCCAGACTGGCTGTGATTTGCACAAAGTGGCCATAGTTATCACTGAAACTGTTCCAATCCCTTAAATATCCAAAGTGCACAGCCATCAGCCATCACATCACCTGACACACACATGTGCCAAGTGTTCAACCTTCCTTTTGCAGTGTTTCTGCAACTTCCTGCTCCAGAAAGGCTAATCACAGTCAGTGACCCAAAAACTTGCATTTTCATATGTGTGATGCAGTCAAAATTCAAATAATTATCCCTAAAATCAAGCCCAGGTGAGGAAGAGGACATACAAACTCAAAAGATCTCTGTACCAACAAAACACAAAGCTTTCTTTCTGCCTCAGCCCGAACCTCCTGAAGTCCTGCAATCAGCCTGGGCTGTGGCTGCAGCAGATGCACTCCCTGAAACAGGGGGTGTGCACACACAGACCTGCCGTGGGAAGTGGAAAAAGAACTTTCCAATTCCCGGTTGAGGCCTAATTGCTGCTGTGTTTTTTAGAAGAGAAGGAAAACGGGAGATTAGGCTAAAGATTAGCTGCACCTCCCCAGTCCTCTGTCCCAGGTGGAGAAAGTTAAAATGCACAGCACATCTCCCACAGCACCCACGGAATGAGCCTGATCCCAAAGCCATGTTTCAAAAACCAGGCACCCCATGTGGTGACAGCTCTCATTTGAGCCCATTTTAATAACTTGAGAGAGCCTGGTCCAAATCAAGCTGTGTAAAGGTCTGTGCCACCTCGCCAGCTCATTCAGGCTGAAGCAACACCACGGATTTCTCTGTACTTTGCTGATTGAACACATTCTTGTGCAAAAAGTGGCAATCATTGAATATCTCATGTACAATGACATTGAGGAGGGCATTGTTCTCTCTTCTGCTCAATGGACTTTGCTGGAACAGCTATTTCATATCTTGGAGCCATTTATCATTGCCACCAAAGGAGTCAGTGCTGCTGCAACGCCAGCGCTGAACAAAGTGATTCTACTCATCTGTCTGCTGAAAAGAAATCTGAAGAAAATGAGGGAAAACCCAGACCTCAGCCTGTTCACACTGACATTTACAATATTCTTGTCCATCTCTCCACCAATGACGAACTGGCAGCCCTGGAAAGGGCAAAGATGGTATTTTAGCTATACAATTAGACCTTTGCTTCCAAGAAAAAAGGAGAAAAAAACAACTCCTAGATGAAAGGAGACACAGATGGAATAAATGGGCAATTTTCTAATTGATGAAATGGAGATCAGCAGAGTCACAAAGAAACTAAGAGCAAGAATTTCACTTTTTCCTTCCTATCTGTGACTTTGCCTGCAAGCAGCATTCAGCATCCCTTGCCAAGGAATCTTATATATATAGCCTCTCACAAATTGGTTAACATCACAGCCTGCTTAGCAATTCCTCACCATTATCCACTGTGATTCACTGTAAGGAATGCTCTGAAACAGAGATGGTCTGAGAAGTTTAAGGTCTGCTTTCTTAAAAGCTAAAATTATGGATTATTCACCAAAAAGTCCCATTTTACACAAATTATCTTAGTCTGGACAAAAGATTGCAATGTTGACCTTTAATCTGAATTCCATTTTATCCAAACTACTTCACTTCAGATGAAATGTATCAGTCTTGGACATTTGAAGTTATCTTGGCCCCTTACAAGAAAAATATTCAGAACTTACAATGTCTTTCAGGTGCAATTCCTTTAAATACCTCCCTCCCAGGACTTTTATGATGGTTTTATACTATAAAATGACACAATTAGTGGTTCCTTTTAGCTGTACCATCAACAAAACAATGGTTTGATAAGAAATAATTATATTTTGAGTATTAAAATGAAAACTCTGGATTATATGGCTGTCCAGGATAAAGATGATCCACCTTATATGTCTCTAGGATGTGGATATATCCTTGGTACCTGGTGGAAGGCCCAAATATTCCTGGTAGGCCACAGGGAACTGGTCTGTAAAGCCAAGGGGGGATTTCCCTGCTGAAAGACCCCTAAAGACAAGTCCTGCTCCGAGGTTTGGTTCTGCTATGTTGTGTTTGCAGGGATATCCCCTGACGAAGCAGGCTGGGAGCTGTGTCACTGCGAGGGACTGGAGGCTGCTGGGCACTGCTGGGGAGGCAGCACAGGACCTGCCCGGGGCTGCCAGGGGCAGAGCTGCCACCCTCTGTTCTGCCAGGCTGCCCCAGCTCCGTCTCACCCCAGGGACACACGAAACCAGCCCTGGAAGAAACTAATTTTCTTTTGTTCCTTGGAAACTGAGCTGGGACTGGAGGGCACTGCAGCTTCTGTCCCCCCAGATCCCACTCCCAGCAGCTTCCTAACAGGGTCATTGCTCAGTGATCCCACACCTGCTCAAGGCCCCATCCAGCCATCCCCAGAGAGCACGATGATGCTCCCACCAGGGCCAGGGGAGGATTAAATGTGTTTTCCAGATGGAAAACTAACAATGCCATGCGTTCCTTGCAGTAATCACGCGTGGGCAAGAACTCCGCACTCCTTGAGGTGCAAAGTGAAAATCGTTTATTGCACAGTCTGAATTCCCTAAATACCCCCACAAAACAGGATATAACGTCATGGAAACAGGAAAGATGTTCCCCACAGTGTCTCCCTATCACCTGGAGCAGTTCACAGACATTGCCTATTATGGTAACAGGTAAACAATACCCTGTAAGGTCACAAACTACAGTCTTCACTTCTCACAGCTCCAGCTTTGTCCACAAGCCACAAACCTCTCTCCGCCCATCGCCGGTGACCTGGATACAGTCCCAGGGTCACCTCTGGGCCCAGGAAAGAGGCTGTCTGTCCAGCCTTCCAGGCTTATCTCTCTGTCACCACATAGTGTAACCCAACAATCCTCAGCTCAGCACCCTCAGAAAGCGCCCACCACCAGTCAGGCACCCAAATCCCAGCAGACAAGCTGGCACCAGGCATTGCCAGCCACATGCACAGAGGAGTCCTGATTTTAGAAGTCATTCTCTGTTGCAATAGAAGGGTGAAGTCCCTGCCTCAGCTCCTGAGGGCTCCATAAGGAAAAATGCCTCCATGGCTCTCCCCTGGGACTCGGGATGCCCGCTTGCTGCCTCCTTACCTGCCTTGCTCGCTGCAGGCAACATGCAGCTGTCATGTTATTTTTAGCACCCTCTCAATTGATGGCAATTTGCAGTGTGTAATGTCATGTTTAGCATCCTCTCAACTCATGAGTACTTTTGCAGGATTCAGAAAAATAAATAATAGTAAATAATAATAAAAATGTGCATTTGTACTGATGGACTAAGTCAAGAGGAAATATTTAAACTAATCAATGGTTAATGAAGTCAGTGCCTAATAGTGCATAAGTGGGTGTTATCTATATAAGAAAAGATTCTTATTTTTCAGAACTCCTGGTCTGAGCTCATGAGTTCGGTTTGGAATTCGAGTCTTCCAGGTACTTACAGGCTAATGAAATAAAAACACCTTGATTGACAAGAAGCAAAGCATGTTACGGGTTAAAATAATACAAGAATCTATTTTTTACGCTGTGTTGTGATCCATAAAAATCACCCTGAGCCTTTCCTCTTTCTTCTCTGCCTGTGAAGCCAATTGCTTTGATTGCAGTGATATGAGCTTACTGAAATGACTTGCCCTTGCTTGTGAAGCAAATGGAACATGCTAATAGAACTTATCGCATTACCGGATGCAAAAGTGCCATAGCTCATTACTTTAAGATAAAAGGATATCATTGCAGACGGGAAGCAGAATTGACTTTCTGAGGCCCGACTTGATGATGATTTAATCAACTGCTCTCTTTCACTTCTCATCTCTGCGCCTGTCGGTTTCCCAGGTGCTGTTAAATGAGACACTCAGAAAGTGAGCGGAGGGAAAGAAATTGCTGTCATTACTTTTCAAGAAAGGAGGTATGCAAATTTTCGACAGAAAGATTGCGTTCATAATGGGCCTGGTAAAATACAAGGATCACGCTTGACAGGTGAGGGCAAGTCATTTGTACGTCCTTAAAGTGAAGCAACCATCCTCATTTAGAAATTGTGCTCGATAAGAGAAGCTACAAATGAAACCCACACGATGGCTGAGAGCAGCCAGCAGATCTTTGAAGACTCTGCTGCTGCAGCTCTGCCTTCAGCAGGTGCCTGGCGTGCCTTCACACATGGCTCTTCCCAACTGCCAGATGGCCAAAGTTTGACCTCAGTATCTCACAGAGATTCCTCTTAAATGTTTTTTCTTACTGTCAGTATTATATTCACAGTCTGGGGTCTGAGAGTTTCTTCCTTTCTTCACTGCTGCCAGAAATAGAAATTACCAAAACAAAAAAAACCCCAACCAGCTAAGTGAGGGTTGAGTTAACTTTGAACACAGAATCAAGAGGTTGGAGGCAACAACTTGTTTTCCTCTGCATGTGTGACAGATCTTGGATGGTCCAGAGCTTGAACTTCATACAGCAAAGTAAAAAAAATAACCCAAGAAAAGGGTTGTGGCAGGAAGCATAGAGGATGAAAAGATGCTTCTGCAGGGCCCAAAAGGAACCTGGGGTCCTGTGTGATTGCAGCAAGAGACGAAAGGGTAAAGAGAGAGAAACTGGATGCTCTATTGACCTGATGGAGAAGTTCTGATATTCCAAAATTAGACGTTAAAAAAACACAATAATTGAGATGATGAATTATGCACAGGCTAAAAACACTCTAAAGATCTTGGATGGCTATTGAGCTGTTTGGATCATTTTAAATGGGGAAATTAGAACTACCAAGCTTTTATTGGTGTCAATCAGGTTTTCCATCAGAGATTGATAGTCAGCCACAGAAAACAGGTTCCTCAGGGACACTGTAAGCAATGGATACAGCAGTTTGTCATAAAATGTTGACATTTTGTCTCAGATAACAGCAGAGGACTTAAATAGAATTAATGTCATGAATATTTAGAATTAACCAAGAAACAGCTGGGAAATACTGCCACAAAGGAAGCTGGGTACAACAGAAAATGATTTAAATAAGAACAGCCACTATATTAATTCCAAAATAGGTGCAATTTAAGAATTTTTTTTCTTTTTTTCTCAAGAGCACGGTTCAGTGCCCCTGTGCTTGTTTATGAAACACAACTATCAGATATTTTATTTGCCCTTTTCCCTGTGTGTCAGGTCCTTAACCCTCCAAATCCACCTAACTGGGAGTGATCCAGCAATATCCTTTGGATCTGACTCACCTCTCACCAAAAATACTGCACTGGAGGTTGAAAAGCAAGATGATGGAGGAAAGATAGCTTTGGGCTGGGACTCAGGAGATCCACCTCTGTCACTGGCTATCAGGATTACCTCAGGCAAGTCACTTACTCCCTTCTGCTGTCAACCCTCTACTTTTCATCTCTTTGGGCTATTTAAATGGTACATTCCCTAGGATTTGCTTTCTTTCACTGTATGTGTTTATCAAGTGTGCAGGATAATAAGGCATTTTTCTTAGAGAATGTTGGTCTTAGTAAATAGAGGAAAAAAAGAAGAAAAAACCAGTAAGACCTGGATCAGGCTCTAGACACACCATGCCTATTTTCAGTATAGATCTCATCTTCCACCAACTAAAGTGCATGACCTCTGGAAAATTATATCATTTCAACTGAAAATTATTTTTATTTTCACTTACAGCAATGCACACAGAGCAGCGGCAACCCAGCATCGACAGCACTGCACAGGGGTTGCTCTCTTGTGCAGGCTGCAGCAACTCTGAGCACAACATGGCTACTGAAACCCACACAAAGGCAGATTCAATTGATTTCTAGGGTAAAATAGTGGTAGAAATCGTACCTGAAACAAAACATAAATAATAAAAAGCCATCTTTTCTCTTCTTTCCCGAACAAGACCTCTTTATCTTTTGAGTTCTGTGTCTTCACAGTAGCCTAAACAAGTTAAAGTGAATTGTATAAATAATAATGGTAATAATAATTCCCCAAACAACCCAAACCAATTGATCCTTAGGGATAAGACCTTAACAGCTGAGCTATAAACCTCTGAACATTGGATTTTAATGGATACTAAAAACCCCTTAACTAAGCCCTATAAATATAACCTGAAACAAAATGATTTGTGTTCTAAGCTGTTTGCAAACTCCCATAAATGTTCCTCATTGTCATAATGCCAGAAAAATAGCTCAGCCTGTGTACTCAGCCCTGCAAACTGGCTTCTGTGCTGTGCTTTCATTCCCTTTTCCACTCTCTGCTTTATAATTCATCACTCCCACACTTGTTATGTATTATTATTACTATTATTATTTATTGCTGCCTTTATCATTTTTGTACAATTGATAAATTGTCTGTGCTAGACCTGAGGGAAGAGAAGGATTATTCTAAATGTAGAGGAAGTAAATATAAATCGTAAAGACAATGGCACACTTTGGCCTGCCTGGCTCAAATTTTCCTTTTTGACATAACATGGTTCTATAATTTGGAATCTCTCATTAGGAAATGAAAGCATTATTTTTTCCCCAGAATGCTGCAACTATAATAATTGAATTAAAACGGGAGTTGTATTTCTCTTTTTAGAGGTAAGAATACCCCTGATTTATCAGTTGAACTCAGCCATTTGTAATTCAAGGAGTGGCTGAGAATAAGTAAGAATATTCATTGCTGCCTCCCTGCCATCCCTGGCAGTGTCCAAGGCCAGGCTGGACAGGGTTTGGAGGAACCTGGGACAGTGGAAGATGTCCTTGGCCATGGCAGGGGGTGGAATGGGATGGGCCTTAAGGTCCCTTCCAACCCAAACTATTCCAGGATTCTCTGATATCTGGGGGATGTTGTCCAACAGAGCATCCACCACTGCAGACACCCCCTTTACCAACAAGCAGTGGCAGAAGCGATACCTTGGTGTGTCCCCGCAGCCCACCCAGGAAGAGGAACTTCTCATTTCCTCCAGCTCTCTCTTCTTGAGGAACTCCTGCAATCAGCCCCAAACCCCTGTGTGCCTCCTCTGTTCTAAGCAAAAGCTGTTGCTCCCATGTTGGTTCTGCAGTGATCCCGAACTGGGGCTCCCAGTGCTCCAGGGCATGGCCACACACAGCAGAGAGGTGGGAGAGTCACAGAATATCCCAAACTGGAAGGGACCCACCAGAATCACCCAGTCAAGCTCCTGGCCCTGCCCAGACCCCCCAACAATCCCACCCTGGGCATCCCTGGCAGCGCTGCCCAAACGCTCCTGGAGCTCTGGCAGCCTCGGGGCCGTGCCCATTCCCTGGGGAGCCTGGGCAGTGCCCAGCACCCTCTGGGGAAGAACCTTTCCCTGATCTCCAGCCTGACCCTGCCCTGGCACAGCTCCAGCTCTTCCCTCAGGTCCTGTCTCTGTCACAGGGAGCAGAGATTGGAGATGTTCCTCCACTGTCCCTCAGGAGGAAGCTGCAGAGGCAGCTCCAGGTAAGACCCAAACATCTTGTTTAAGAGCCATTCTCCTGTACAAATACTCACTGTGGAACACCAGACCCTCAGTTTACTACCAATGCTCTCCTGGCAGGGATAGAAGAAAAATGTTTGGGATTTGGGTTGGGTTTTTTTTGGTTTTTTGTTNTTGTTTTTTTTTTGTTTTTTTTTTTTTTTTTTTTTTGTTTTTGTTTGTTTGTTTCGTTTTTTTGGTTTGGTTGGTTTTTTTTCCCCACTGCTGCATTAACCTACCCCCAGACTAAGTGATAAAAACTCCTATATCATAAATACTATCACAGGCTCCATGACTCTTATCAGCAGTGGCAAATTACCTCTCACAGCCAAAGCAAGGGATTGCTTTGAATAGCTGGCTTTTAGCTCAGTGCTCAAAAAGTTATCCCTGTCCAGCAGGGTCTTGGAAAATGCAAGAGCTTTGCCAGCAGCAGCTGTGCTGAAGCAGGGTTGTGGCCAGTGCAGCGCTGAGCATTACTGACACTGCCCATGTGCTCCTTCTCCAGCTGCAATGAGATGTCACACTGCTGGGAATTCTCTCTTCTAAAGGTGAACTCCACATCAGGGCCAGGAGACATCCTGAATGTCAAACACAGGACTTCCCACTGAACTCTCTGTCAAGAAAGAAGGGACACACCAAAGCAGGAGGGGATGCAAAACAAGTCTGTCTGGGAATATGAGGATCCACAGGATGCCTGGAAGGAGAAGCTTCATATCTTTGATCTTTGTGGTCACGACTACCCCACAGACAAAAACTCACACTGGATTTCTGGCTGGATGATCCCAGCAAAGCACCTGCATCTTGTACAGAAAGGAATTTTAAACTGCTCAACCTGTGCTCTGCAGTTTTGAGACGGATTAGGTAGAGCAAGGAAATTAATTGCTTTCTCAGGAGATATTCTCTGTGGATACAGAGCCTGGGAATTTCACAAGGGATGTTTTAGCGAGGTAGAGGCTCCCTCTATTTTGTAGATACCAAAAGATTGGAAGTTCCATTCTCATCTCTTTTGAAAATTTAGTAATAAGAAGGCTCTGAGATTTCAAACAAGTTCTCCCCACCAAAACCTCTGTAGGCTTTATCTTCAGTCTAAGAAGTGAGTGAATAACAAGATGCAATGGGTAAAAAACAAATAAATTTAGGCTGGTGCATATTTTAAAAATGGGAAATAATTTATTATTCTTCACTTAAAAACAGGGCAGATTTTCCCTAACTGAAAAAAAATGAATAAAAAATTAAAACCTTGCCTAAATGTTGTGCCCTCGTTCAGTCAGAGTTACTGTACTGCAGGCAGTACAATTAATTAGTGGAGATCATATGGCCTGTGCTAGACAGGAGGTCACAGCAGATCACATCCTCACTGCCGTAAATGATGTGAATTTATAAATCCCTAAACATCCACATCCTCCTACTCCTACATCCACAGCCAGCTCGTTAATGCTTCGGATCTCCTGTGATCCAGCAATTCAGGCCAGTTCCATTCAGCGACAACAGCTCTTTCCATGCTGGGACAATCCTGAAGGGCTGTGAACAACCTCTGAGCTTACTCTGGAGCCAGGAGGTTTTCCCATTTCCCAGGAACAGTATATCCTGCCAGCTTTTACAGTGAATTTGGTGTTGGTGTTGCTCTGTATGTTGAGTTTTATTCATGTCCACAGGATTCAGTTTTATCATGCTGCAGGAACAGCACTTCTTCAAGACTCATTTCAGCTTTGCTATTAAGCTCGACTACCTTTTCTGAGTAATCAA
>VZTE01006156.1:128338-149297 GCA_013397775.1 Eulacestoma nigropectus | reverse complement strand
TTTCCCCCACCCGTTTTAAAAAAACTTGTTTTTTTTTTTTTTTTTTTTTCAAAATCAATACAAGGAAGCTCCCAGAGCCAGCAACTCGAACCAAAAACAGAAAGAGCCAGGTTCTCAAATGTCACACCATGCAGGCTAAACAAAACCAGCAGCATCTACCACCTGCAAACCCCTCCTAAAATAAACAAACAAACCCAACGCCATCGATATTTAGAAATCTGGAAAATTCTCCCTTAAATCTCTCTTTTATAAAATGAAAATAACACCCCTACACTGGATCTTGACAGAACAGGAACCTATTTCCATGGCTTACAGCAGCGGCAGAACTGGACTCGTGGGGCTGGGTTTGCAAGAGGAAAGGGTTTGATGCTTTGCAGCGCCACATTCCTGGCCGGGCTGATTGTTCCCACAGTGCCCAACAGCCATCGATGTCCATGGTCGCCCTTGAGTTAAAAGCCCTAAAACATCTCCCCAGACTGACCGCCTCTGGCAGCCCCAACGTTCAGCACTGGAGCAGGAGGTCAGTGAACGCCAGCCTCGCTCCCTCCCTCGCAGGGCAGCCGAGGGCACAGCCCAGCCACATGTGCAGCGCTCCTGGTTTGGTCTTCCTCGTTCCCACCTCCGTGGCAGCAGGGACGGAGCAGCCGGGACACGAGTGGGGCATCGAGCACCCACAATCCTTGTATCAGCTTCCAACCCCCCTGAAATCCCTGCAGTGTCCCCCTTATTAGGATGTGCAAGTGGATTTGGGGCTGTGCATTTATCACACCTCACCCACGGCCATACAAAGGCCCCGCCGGGGGATAACAGCTCGAGCACCTGCGCCGGCTGCTCAGAGTGGAACCTGCTTTCACAGCCCCTCACAGGAGACAGACTTGGGTGGTTTCTTTCTCCTCATGCAATTACGTTCTCATCCAATGTAATGTTTTCATGACTATCATATACTAGAACTTAAAGCTGATCATTTTAGAGCCCTAGCAATAACGATAAGGGTTTGCAATAAGGGAGGCTGTGGCATCCTCTCCTACAGCTGCAATGCACAGATTGAATCTGAAACAAAAAAAGCAAAGTTGTGCATGTGTTCTAGCATAAAACTTAATATCCAAGTTATTAGGCTGGGAAAAAATAGAAATTAAAATCTGGCTGATATGTGTGAAGATAAACAGGGTCAATTAATTTATTTAAATTGGCTTAATAGACCATTTTTGTTCTTGTTTAACTCGAGAGCTTTAAATTTAAATGATCTAATCCTTTTTTGGCATTTTTAATATGAACACTATACCAAAAATATTATTATTGTACATAAATGAGACATAGTTTTCCTTCAGCCCATTTAATTTTATTTTTGCCTTTTAAATAAGGGATAAGTACATTTGTACTTGCATGATGGCTCCAGTGCTCTCAAGTCCTTTTAAAGTAAGGCCACACAGGGCCATCACAAACATGGCAACAGCCCCAACAGGTCCAGCTTCAGACCCACTGCAACACGCAGCAGAGCTGGTTTTCCAGCTGCAGGAGCTGCCAGTTGCCATGAAAACACAGAAAAAGTCAGGGAACAATCCTTTCCCTGACAGGTCTTTAAGGTCTCACAAATAGGGCTCAGGCCTCTTTAATAGTGCACTGCTCATCATTATTTATGATACAAAGAGCAGGGGGGCAAACCTGCAATTTGGGCAGTGACAGAACATCTCATTAAAATCACCAGAATAAGAAATAGCTGTACTTTAGCTCTCAGTCACAAAATTTAAGGAATATTTTGATTCTATTTCAGATCTGAAAGCATGCAGTACATCCTCCCCCTTGTCCCCGAAGCCATCCCCTCTATCTTTGTTACATTTGTGAACATAAAACTCCTTTAATTCTGAGTATTTGGTGTTTACCAAGAACAACTGTGATCATGCAAGGCCACTGCTCCCTGAGGTGCTGGGAGGAAAAATGGACAGGCCAGGGTGTGCAAGACAATTTTTTTTTTTTGAGAACCAGGCATGTAACAACCTTTTCAAGCCTTATTTCTCTGCTTTCTAAGTTAAATTACTATCCATGTTCCTATGTAAGCTCTCTCCAATTGAAATATCTAAATAAATGGGCAGATGACACTTTTAATCCCACTAAGGATTGCAGTATTCGAGGTGAAGCAGAATTTCCAGCCAAATGTACTGGCCTTACCCTGAGCCCCCAGCCCTGGGTGTGCTCAGTGCCTGCTCAGGCACAGCACTCCTGGCCCTTCATTATGATTTGTAACCTACAGAAACAAATGGCCAGGAATTGTGAGCGAGAGCCCTACAGCATTTAGGACCCTATTCAGCTGGAAAATTACACAGCCTCCTGAGGCACACGAGCCCTGAGAGGCCTCGGCAGCAACAGATCCCTTCAGGAAAAAGGTCAGCCAAGCACCCGAGGAGGAGGAGAGAATACAGGAAATATTTACCAGCTCCCAAGCAGAAGCAGCGAAGAGCTCTTCTTTGTCCTCAGGTATTTGTCTGTCTCCCTTCTCCTGCCCTACACTTGCCTTGGAAGGAGAAAGTGTTCCTAAAATACTTGGGGACGGAGGAGGAGCTGTCTCCAAAGCATCCCCACCCAGAGGAGATGATCTCTGTCCCTGGACTGCAGAGAGCCTGAGGAGACTGCTGCTGATAAAACATAGTCTTGAATGTGCTTCTCCTTGAGACACCCAAACGAGGAGCCTAAATCCAGCCCTGGAATTCAGTAGAAGCAAATGGAAAAGGAGACAAAACACAAATAAAGACAGCAGACAAGGCATCTTATTTTTCACATGAAGAGTAAGCTGTGCTTTTCTGAGGCCACCTAAAGCCACCTCCTGCAAGAGCCTCTGCTCTCACCCTCATCATTCAGGTCACACATAATACAGGTTGTGTTGCTAAATATAATACACTTATTTCTATGACTGACCCTCATGCAGTCCTCTCAGTGGGCATATTTGTTCTGGCTGTTTCTCTCTGGAACCACAAAGATATCTTGCTAAAAGGTAAATGACGGAATTTCCATGGGCATTATTGAAAAGTGGAAATGAAATCCCAAATTTGCACCCTCCAGTGTCATTGTTACAGAACCTCCACTGCTGTACAGAGTGGAAGAAATACATTGGAAATGCAGCAGCACTGAGTGGAAAGGGTGCTTTTAGTGAAGAGTACACTGAAAAATAAGCTGCTTCCCATCAGCGAGTACATTCTTTATCTTTAGCGTAACATTTACAAAGCTTGTTCAGGAAAAAAATGTGTTAAATCTTTCATCAGGCTACAGACACTTTATTTGGAGTCTTCACAGAAACCCAAAGTAGTGCCATAAGGTGCCTGGAATATTAGCCAAGATAAAACCTTCAGGGCCATGCACGCTACTGTTTTCAAATCTGTTCTTTCATCTGATGTGCCAGTCGAAATTACTTCTGCAACATGGTCAGAACCAACCTGGATGGATTTATAATGCCTGAAATTGCTATGGGCATATTTTTGTGAATCGCCTAGAGACAAACAGATAATTCTCTTTAGATTGTGCGAATTGCTAATTCTTATGCATGTCATGTGTTTGCCAAGTGGCATGTTTAGACAAGGAAATTGCAGAATATTCCTGATGTCACCAGAGCTCTATGCTTAGAAAGCCACCGGAGTGCAGGACAGTGTCCTTTCACGTATCTCACATAAATATTACAAGTAATTTTAACTCAGACAGTGCTTGTTACCTTTCCTCACAACAAGACTACCTGTCTAAGAAGGGAGTGAAATGCTAAAGAGCAATTACCACCTATACCAGAGCAATATAAGTACTTTGTGTGGGTAAAGGAAGCAGAACCCAGCTTTTTATTTTTCTCTGCTTAGGCAATTGGAATAAACAGTGTAAGTGTCATCTTTTGAGTCAACATGTCAAGTTGAGTTTTGTGATATCTCATCTCTGTCTGTTGGCATCATTACACCACACACAAAACCCTCGCAGAGCCTCCCTCACTCATGCTCCCCCCAAAAACACAGCTTGTGCCACCAGTCCCCGAGCTTCCCTCTCTGTTCAACCCTCTCGAAATTTTTGAACTCACCGGCCAATTTCACCCACATTTGACAAGAGATTTCAAAGCTAATTAAGCTCATGTGAGTTTTCTGCAAAAGGCGGCCAGTTGGTGCAGAGCCCCGATGAGTCTGAAGGAAAGGCTGCAGCGTGTGATCACACCTCGCTCCCGCCCAGAAAACGCACACACAAGAGAAATGTTAGAACAACTCTGAGAGAAAAAGCATCAATCAAAGGTTTCAATTAACTCTCGATGGGAAATCAAGCTTTGATAAGTTTTTTTCTCCTATTTATTTTACTACATCTGACTCAGATTAGGAGGTGCCAGCTTTTAACTAATATAGAAATTAGCCTCATCCTTAAACCCAACAGGGACATCTCTGTATAGCATTTATTATAAAACATAATTGTAGCTTCAGGGCATCATTTCAGATGAAAATGTAAGATATACAATAAAAGAAAATTACATTTGTATTATGACCAGATTTTGCTTCTCAAATGACTCTCTACACGTGGAGAAGTTGCTGAACTGTGTGTCCGGCCAGCGCAGAACTGACAGTCCCACGCTTATGGCTTAAGGCCATGGGATTATTAAAACCATGGACTTAATTCCTGGTCAACACACACTCTTCTTTAGCAACTCCGGGTAAATCCCCCTTCCTCCCTTTTTGTGCTGGATCCTTCATCTGTAAAACAAGACTTTGTTCCCTTCCCCTACACTTCATCTTTCCTCTCTATCTGTGTTGTGCTCTCTTCTATACAAACTGGATGACGCCTGCTTTCCCTGAATGCCCATTAAACTGTTTTCTAACTCAAACAAATCCAAACACAAACATACTGAATCCATTTTTCTGAAGTATTTTAAGTGGATTTTTGTTTTGTTTCTTTTAGTCCTTGATCACTGGCCATGAAAAAATTCCAGTGGCTCCAGAAAGCTGGGTCTGCCTGTGAGAAGAATGCCAGCTTAACAAATCAGTAGCTTTGCAGTACTTAAGAAAGTGCTAGGAATAAACAGTTGCTTTTCTTTACTGAGAGGGAAACATGATTAATATATTTGTTTTAGCATGTGCTAGGTATGCAGCTTGGTTGTGTTTTACAAGGAAGAGTAACAAATTAGCAGTTGCCGAGGAGTCACTTTAAATCCCCTTTAGATTTCATCACTCTTTAAAATGGGGTTTCTCAAGGCAAAGAGGAAAGAATTTTATTTTCAAAGGGAAGAGAAAACAGTGTTGCTAAAACACTTCTGCTCTCTATCCCTGCGGGATGCAAAAATAATCCATGACTGTGACTTCCATGCATTCAGTTAACTGCGGCTAAATTGCATCACAGAGCCTGTCTTTAACAGATCTGCAATGGTTAATGAACGTGGTGGGGAGACCAGATATTTCCTCAAAACAACTCATCAAGTAAGCTGCCTCCACTTAACAGATGTAAAGGCAGGGCCCAAAGTGGGAGCTGGCAGAAACAGATGGTGCCTAAGGGCAGCTTTCTGTTCCAGTGCTCTTGGGGGCCAGGTTGGGCAGGACGGGAGGGGTGGAAAGGTGGGGGCTGTGTTTTTCGGCAGCAGGTAAAATCCATTTGTCACACCAGCTCCAACTGGGCTTTCAGCACAAAAGTTTAATATCTGAAACCAATGAGGCATTCTGCTCTCTGACTGCAGCAAGGCAGGAAAACCTCTCAGAGCAGTAAGGAGCCCCAGCCTTTTCCAGCAGGGAGAGATGTCAAACTCCTCATTCTCTGAGATTTGCCTTTTCTCTTTCCTTTTCAAACAAATAAAAAATGGATATGCAAAGGGAAGTGTTTTACCTTATTACACCTTCAGGGAAAGAACACAGAGTGGTGAGGGTAAGTGTGTTTTCCCTCTCTGTTCTCCACAGAATAACATCAGTAACCTCATAAAGCAGCCCTGCTTTCTCCTTCCCTGAAATACAGACACACACTGCGGCACCAGCAATAAATTTCCATCGCCTCCAACTTCCAGCATTGCCAAGGTATGTGCCACAGAGAGCATTTTTATGAGCTGGTCTTTGACTGCCAGGATTTTGCCTTCATAAAGAAGAGATTTTAGTCCATTCTGTCTATTTATTTTGTGTAGAGGAATCAAGGTCAATAAACCATGGAGAAATTCACTCTACCTTATTCCATTTCAGACTTTTGTCATCCACGCTTTATCGAGTATCTGAATGAATTTTTAATATCATGCCACAAAATGCTTTGGTCTTCTATCATACGCTAGGACTCTATAAATCTGATAACACTTGGGAGTTCTCAAATATACTCAGCACTGAAGAAACAGCTTTAAAGTTTAGTCATTCTGATGAAATGTAAGAGCTTATATCAGTGACAGGTTGACAGAAAAAGCTGTTTTCCTTTCCATTTCACAGACTTCCACGTATGAACGCCATGAAACATGTCAGGACTTTCTCTGAGTCTATGAAGACAGAGATGGCATCTGCTCCCAGTGGGGAGCCCTTCTAACCAGTAATACTGTAAAATTTCATGATTCTGAAATCTGATTGACAGCCGAAGGAAGGGCAGGGAGGAGGTGTTTACTGTATTTTATAGGAGAGCATCAATTGCTTATCTTGGCACATGATTTTTATGATATTTTTATGGCATACAATGCCACTTTCAACATATTTTTTTAAAATTAAAATGTATTCATGTTGGCTGAACAGGTTTATAATTTCCGCTTGCTGGGAAAAAATACACATTTTTAAAAAGTAGGTATTAACCCTGCACACTCATCACTGCAGTTACAGGCAGGTGGGCAAAACAGCCTTAAGCAAACCCACAGAGATCTGCTCTCAGCAGCCCAGCACAGAAGCACATTAACTCCTTCCAGCACCATCGATCCCCCCTTCCAGTGATAGCACGGAGAGGAAATGGATCCAGTGACTCTACAGCCAATTAAAAACTATCTCATAATAATATGGCCAAATTGAGATCTCATTAAGAGACTGCTTTAGATTTTCACATTTGCTTTTAGCAAATATGCATCTCCATGGCCCCACTGGATTTATGCAGCAACACACACAGCCCTACAGATATCAGCAACTCCTGGAACCCATCCACAGGTGCTTTCCCCCAAACCCCAGTGCCAGCTCCCAGGCAGCTGATTCCACTGAAGTATCTCTGCAGGTACGGGCTGGTGTTTGATCAGCCAAGGAACACAACTGTTCCTTCTCCCAGCACCAGCTTTCAGCCTGTGATTTCTTCAATGCTGAAATCCCACAGCATGTCCTCCAAGAGAGCTCTACATCATAAGGAAGAACAGCAAACCACGAGTGGGTAGCTTTAAGTGACTGGATGCCTTTACACTCTCAAAATAAAATTTAAGGTATGCACAATTAAAAAAGGCCTTGCAAACCATCCCAGGGCTTGCAAACATACTGACCCCACAACTCCTGACTGTCCACACGGTGATACAAACTCTTCCTCACAAAAAAGCAAGAGGACAAACCCAAGATTCTTGTAATTTTACTGACTGTAACAAGACTAAATAGAAAATGAAAGGATGGCAGGGACTGGGCACATTTATAGGAGGAAGACACCAAATCCAAATTATTAACAAATGAAAGACTGCAGCAAGCATTGTGTAGATAATGGATCTGGAGGAATGATTCATCTGTGTACACAGAGCTAGGGCTTTTCTTGGTTTTAGTTTGAAGAAGATCATGGAAGTACCCAGAAAGACATTTTCAGATTCTGATCTATCTTTTATTCACCTGAAATCACTGTGCATGGAAGAGGGGAGGAGAGAATCAAATGCTCACACTAATTAATGTTTTATTTTGTCATGCCAAGGTAGGTGTTGGTGACATGGACTATTATGGTATAAAGACTTCAGAGTAGTTGGAAATTCAGCCATGGCCAATTAACCGCAGGAAAATGTCAACTAGCTAAGGCTACTTCAATCTGGAACTCCTGAGGTTAGGAAAAGTGGGACTTCCAGGTATATACAATAGGGATATACAGTAATGTTCAACACATTATTTAGGAACATTGACCTCTGATTTGTGGAAGTGTTTGGTCCCTGCACTTCGTCCCACCCCAGCAGCTCTGTGAGATACTGGGTGTGGGTGCGGGCATTGTACCTGCTCGGATTCTGATTCAGGTAATACCATGGATAGCTGTAACAGATGGCATTCCCGATTCTGCTGCTTTCCAGCCAACTGCCACTCTCCTCCCTCCTGCTTTTCTTGACTAAGGAGATGTCAAGGTGGAACAAAGCAAAGTTCAGGCCTTTCTGTACCAGCAAACACCAACAGGGCAGTGCAATGCCAAAAAGAGAAATCATTACGTATAGGAAGGGTGCAGCAGAACTAAAGTAAATTAAATATGCAAAGGAAGGGAGGCCCACCCAGAAACTCAGGTGACTTTATTATGCAATTAGAAAAGATAAAGTTATCCTTTTATCACTATTTTTCCTCCTTTTCCCTGGAAAGGAAAGAGGTTGGCTGCACTCCTGTGTGTGTGCAGACACAACTCTGACTGTCTCAAGTGACTTCAGAGGGGAAGAGATGATTGTGAGAACAGCTTCTCCTTACAAGATACACCTACGGATCACTCAAAAGGATATTGATTCCTGGCTCCCAGGAAACAGCTTGTTCCAATGTGCATCGAGTACATGCTCTACCTTGCTGGAAACCTCAATAGCATAGGCCTTATTCCTGTGACAATTATGACAATTTTAGATTGACATAATTGTGAAAATTGTGAAGTTGTTCTGCATTCACACTGTTACTTATAGTACTGCAATGAGAATATCTTTATTTTAGCAATTAAAGACGGTCATGTTAGTACAAGTTCAGCTTCAAAGGATTTCCAAGTTATTGAGGACTACAGCCTCCCAGGAAGCAAAAAAATATCTAATCTACACCTTCAATCTTATAAACCGAGCTAGAAACTTCAGGATGACAAAGTGTAGCATTTTAGAAGTGGAATTTAAAAGAAAAACTATATGGGGCTATTTTCCTATTAGTCTGATTGGTATTCTGAAATAATTTATTGTAGGGCTGGTATGAGTGTTGAGAGAGATTCGGGGGAAATGTGATTCTTAAAACTCTTCATCCCTCCCTGCTTAAACGCTTCAAGCACCCCAAAATCTCAGAGTTGGCTACTCTTCCAAATGCAGAGCTGTACCAGTTTATATCCCTGCACTCTGGTCTGGTATTATTGTTCTTCATTAACACAATCTGAAGGTATGTTTTTAGTGTTAGAGTTTTTGCAAACTATTTGGGTTATTTGACATGTAATTGACTGGCACTATTAGAATAATTCCATTTTATTCTGGGCCAGATAAAGAGTGTAGTATATAACATATTGTATGGTGCAGAATGCTATAGCCAGAACAGGAAAATAGTCTGAGTAGTTATTATCAGTTTGCTTTTTAAGTATGTTATTTACAATACGCAACAGATGTTCTCCGAATGTTAATGGAAAAATACAAGCCTTGTATTTATTTCTTTTCTGACAGACTAAAAAGTACAACTAATATAATAATAATAATAATCATCTTGGAAAACCCAAAGATTACTTCACAATTTGGAAAATGCTGTGTTGAGTCATTAGTCTTATTATCTGGTATTTTCATAACTCACTAGATAAACACAGTAAACTCTGATTTCCTGGTAATGAGCCTTTATATGTGCAAAAGCAGGCCTCCAAGAAATCTCAGTTAAGCCTAAGGAAGAGTGTTTTGGAATGACCCCAGCTCCACATGCTGCAGTGATGTGTCAGCGCCTGTGCCCACGCCGGGTTCTCCCTCCCTGCCCATGGACAGGCTCAGGATTGCCCATTCTGAGCCCTATTTCCCCCCTGCTAACTCAACTCTGCTTCCAGCCTGGGCTCTGGGAGCCTGAGGGGTTCACGTTCTCCTCGTGTGAGGCTCTGTAGAACAAATCTGGTTTCTTTTACTCCCTCAGGGTCCCCAATTCCTTTGTCCCAACATGGGACAACTTCTGCTATCCCTGCTCTCCAGGAACAAGGGCTCCAAGTTCATTCCTGATATTTGCAACTGGAGTAATAAATTGCCCCCCTGTGCAGCACAAGTGATTCCTTAGGCAGATAGAATTGAACACAGTGTTACTGCACTTCAGAACTGTTTTGTGATCTTACTTGGAGAAAATCAGGGACAGAGTCATACCTGCAGTAGACACGTTCTGGGGTTTTTTTTTGCACTCTTTGTTTGGATGTAAAAGCTATGGATACCACTAGCTTTTCCCTGTCAATACTACTGTATGATTTTCTTGTATAAATAGTATTACACGACACTGACAACAGGTAGGTGCCATGCAGGAGCTTAAGTGGACAAAAAGCTTCATTAGCTGTGGTCTTGAGCCTTGTCTCGTCACTCAGGCAGCCTGCAAGGCCTCTGTGAAATAGTATTAACCTGGAAAGGTGATTTTTTCACCAGTCCTTCAGGGATAAAGTGGAAGATGGTGCCTTTGTTATCTTCTGTCTGTGTGGTACAAATCACACTACCTAGATGAGTAATTCTATTTTCATTTTTTGCCTGCCTTTGTGTAAAAACAAGTTTTATGCAAACAGGCTCTCAGCCCACCCAGCCCTAGTAATTTTCAAACCCCTTGTTGCTTTTCAGTTACATTTGACAGAGAGCTAAAAACATCCAGTTATGAGAAATTCTGTGCAAATCAGTAACTCTAGTATGGGAAAGACAGCTGAAGCTCAGCCTAGGAGACAGCTGGCCAAAGGGCCAACAGCAAAACCAAGGCTATGGAGTGTGCTCGGCCAGAGGAGGGAAACACAACGGAGCCAACAAGAACGTGATGTGTGCATGGGCAGGGCAAGGGAGGCTGGCTGTGTGACACAGGACATGGATAGAATTCATTGTTCAGCCTGGAGAAGCCTTAAAGAGCCTACAGGAAAGATGGAGAGACCCTTTTTACAGGGTGAGTGACAGGACAAGGGGGAATGGCTTCACACTGCCAGAGAGTGGGTTTAGATTCGAGTTAGGAAAATTTTTTTCCCTGTGAGGGTGGGGAGGCCCTGGCATAGGTTGCCCAGAGAAGCTGTGGCTGCCCCATCCCTGGAAGTGTCCAAGGTCAGGTTGGACAGGGCTTGGACAGTGGAAGGTGTTGCTGCCCATGGCAGGGTGTGAAAAAGGATGATCTTTCAGGTCTCTTCCAACACAAACTATTCTGTTTTTCTATGGCTCTCCATGCTCGTGGCACAGTTGTTTTAGCAAAGTGAGGAACATGAGGTGCAGTGTGGTTGTACAGCACTGGGATGCCCTTTCAAGACAAAAATCTCACCCTCTCTGCCCAAAGAAATCCAGCTTAGGACAATGAAGCAAAGGAAAACATCTTGATTCTTTCACAGTTCTCTTCCCATCTCAGCACCGCGGTTGGGAAAATAACATCCATCGCTATTGTACATGACAGGTAAAGAAAAAATGTAACAGCCACATCTGGTATCATTAATACTTTAGCAGACTTCCTATTTTTAAATTAGTACCATTCTGCAAGCAAAATGACAGCTCCTCACAGCGCCTGTGAATCTGCACAGCACAGACAAACCCCCGGCAGTCACCGCTGCAGCTGCAGACAGGGCTGACAGCAGTTCAGAGCACTCGCACCAGCACAGCCCGCTTCTGGTGAGGCCCTGAAATGCCAGGCTGGCATTTTCCAGGAGTTTTTACAGGTGAAAAGTGAGCTAATAAACTGCTCGCCACCGAGTGCTGCCAAAGGGGATGGGAGCACATGGGGGGAGACACCTGCAGCTCCGCGGAATGGCCCAGGTGCACCCGGAACACTTCCTCAGCGCTGCCAACGGGACACAGGCAACAGGAAACCAGCTGGATTTATAGGTCAGCTTAATCAAGCTTCTGCTGAGCCCTTTCAGCTCCTGTCTGCGGAGCTGCAGCACAGTGCAGGGCTGTTTGCTACCACAGCTCCTACTCAGAGCCCTGGGCAGGGGGAACTGCCCCCTTCTCACAGCGTGAACTCAGCCCGACTTTCTGTATTTCTTCTCAGAGCTGAACACCTGGAAAACGTGCCAAGAGCAGAACAAAACACAGAGTGTGCCCTGGCTGTGCTCAGGCAGGAAGGGAGCAGAGCCAGCCCCGACGCTGGCGCAGAGTGGCTTTTGGCTCCAAAGGCCATTGCTCACAAAATCAATCGCTCCTGCAACACAAACGAGCTGTGGTACAGACTTCAGGAAATATCAGTCTCCTGAGGTAACAACAAGATTAAAATTAGGCTCGAGGATGACAAAAAATTCTATCTGCCTGTGTCCTGACGTGTCTCATCCATCTCAGGGAGTTACCAAGGCTTCATCTACTCTGCTTACTTACGTCAATGAAATCAAGCAGACTCCTGAAGCGACCACAGGAAGTTCTCCACATGTAGCTGAGGCATCTGGAGCTTTTCCCATTATTTAATTCTCGCTTGGTTGCTAATTCAAAACACCACAACAGAAAGCAGAGACATTTCTCAATTTTTCCTCAGGAAGGATTTACCCATGTAAATCCCATCGTGGAATAATGCCTCTGGACAAATTAAAAGATGAAACTTTCCAGTCTCATTGAGCACTTGACTTTTCTCAGGTCCTCTATCTCACTGCCCATCTGGAGCACCTACAACACTACAAAACAAACCATCCAACAGTCACTGTGGTTTGCACTGTGTGCTGTACATAAAAGCATTGCCCAAACTGACTTCTGCTGAGAGCTGCTACCTGTAATACAGCTGTAGATAAAGAAATCAATGTACTGAGGAAGTCTTAGGAAGTCTCTGCTGAGAATTAATCTTTAAACCTACTGATGAATACATGGAACACAAGGGTTCCAGTGTTCACCAAAATGATAGGTTTCAGAAGGAAAAAAACCCACCTAAACCCACAGGGGTCAGATTTTAATCTCTGAAATGAATGGATCCTTGGATAGAAAAATTCACCATTCACTGTTCCTACCTCTTTTAAGACCTTTGCACATCTGGACTTCTCCAGCCCTACCCTGACTGCTGTTGCCTTGCCCAGACTAGAGTCACTCTTGTTCAGCTGTGCTACCTGGAAAAGCCTGGGTGGTTGTATATCCTAGTGAGCTTTCAGATGCTTCTTTTTTATTTTCCCCAGTTTCTCTTCATTTTAAAGTAGGATATTAGCTCTCACTTACACACCCAATTAATTACAGTCAGAATGGAGGATGCAGAGCATCTACCAGACCCTGAGCAGGTTCTTAAACTTTGTAACCTTTTTAAGCATGGAGATTTCCAAAGGAAAAGAAGTCTGTTTGCATGATGCTTTGGAAAACATGGCATCTATTACCCTTCTTCATCTTTCTTCCTTAGTCCACCATCATTTATTGGTTTGTGTATGAAGCTGGATAACAAAGTGCAAGTCCCACTGTGGACTGTGATCGGGCTCTCATGACTGCTGCTTAGCTGAGCTTTTGAAAATGAAACAAAGCAAACCCAAACCTTCAATGATTGTAATTAGTGGGGAAAAATAACCTATCCATACCTCAGCTGAAACCAAGCTGACAGCACCACAAGCACATTGCTGACCAAGAGAAAACCTTTTCAACATGATAATTATGGAACTCTCCATCTTGGTACTAGACTTGGCACATCTGGACCCCAATATTTCCTGCAGAAGGCTATACCCACCTCACAGCTAGCAGATAGATGACAAAAACTTTTAACTAACGAGTAGATAAAATAACTGGAAATCCACAAGCTCGTGTTTGCAGAGGAGCCTCAAAAATCTGGGGTGCTTGTGGCTACATCTGATTGCCTTGTGAAGAGGTAAAAAACCCATCGGGTTGGAAGGCAAACCATCTTATTTATTAAGGGCAGCTTCCACGGAGAACCCCACAGAAAAAGCCCAGTCTCTCTGGACAGCGAGACACTTCCCTGATTTCCCAGGGACCAGTTATTGGGTCAAAATAATATATTAAGGCTGAGCATTGTGCTCGCAGGCTGCAGTCCCCCCGCTCGGGTTCCTGTGGCGCGCGCTGGCACCGCGGGCCCGTGTGATGTATTTTTGCTGTCAGTGCTGAAATAACACTAAATGCGTCTGAGCGGGCCCCACCTGCCGAGCAATATGTTCCCGATCCCTCAGGCAGAGCCGTGTGCTGCTCGGCGAGGAAAAACTTCCTCCCACCCGGCACATGGCAGGGCAGGGAGAGACACTCACATGCCCACGGAGGGATGGGGGTGGGATGTGACACCACCACCCCCCGCCTCGCTTGCTGTGACAAGAAACTGCCTCCATCTCGTGTATTCAGGAAAAAAAAAAAAAGAAAAAAAGAAAATAAAAGGAAAAAAAAGGCAGAAGAAAAGGGGGAAGAGGAAGAAGGGAAAGAATCCCAGCCTGTTAATCACATACATCATTACCACAATTGGCTGAGAAGTTGGCTCGTTGACGATTGATTCATGAGCTCCTGGTGCAAGCCAAGAAAAGAGGAAAAGATGGAAATCTCCTTATTTATTTATCTGTAATACAGCAGGAGGCTCTCCTGAACACTGGTGATCCCAGAGCCCCGGCTGACCCTCGGGAGGCTGCTCTCTGCCTGCCACAGGAGCTCGCACGGCAGCGCTGAGCCCTTCCCAAACTGATCCACACGATCACCCCATACCCCCTGTAGTTTTCTCATCACAGACAGGAATTAGCAGAGCGAGGAACCAGGACACAGCCTCTTCCGAGGAGGGGAGGCCTCGTGTTTGTGGTGGTGCCTGCGCAAGCAGCAGCAGGTGAATGCAGATGAGTTTCCTGCTCATTCATGTGGCATCGCTGCTGTGCCGGCGGCCTGTGCCGCGATACCTCAGAGAAGAAAAGGACTTCCCAACCCTCAGCACACACAACAAATGGAAAAGGATGATCTCCATCCCATCTGGTGAGCCAGATCTCTGCAGGTCACATTAAACAGCATAATTAATAGTTTTAGACTGAATACGTGCAACCCTCCTGTTCCAGCACAAATAATGCTTTCAAAGAGGAACAGAATTTGGGGGTTTTTTAACTGCTCCATGGCTACAAAGGCATAGTCTTAGTGTTAAATGACTTTTTCCTCTCACACCAATTTTACTTGGAAAGACCTTCACTGGTTCAGAACTGCACTTTGTGTATCATAATACAACAAAACAATTACTGACGTTCATCTCCCCAGCAGCAGGTTTTTGCTGTGCCAAATTTCATATTAAATAGATTCTTCTGAACTTTCAGTAACTGCTGGCTACATTAAGTTGTATTGTAAAATGAATCCAAACTAATGAACAGTTATGGCTATTTTTTAATGTGAAAAAGGGGAGTAAATTTCATAAAAGAATAGCCATGAAGTATGGACAATAAAGTCCTTTACCCCTGCAGCTATTCTTCCTGATATGATTTATACAGTGGGACAGTCATAAACCAAGAAAGCAATACTATCAGAGGTTTTAAATGTTTCTGGGGTTTGATACTAAAACATTTAAAAGTTGTTTGCAGTTTCATTAATTTGCTTACACATCTATATAGAAAAACTAAAAATCTGTGGTAGCAGCGCAGCGCTGAGCCAGGGAGCCACATCAGGGATATGAGGAGCAGGCTGTGTAGTCCCACTGCTCATGACCACCACAGATGGCATTTCCCTACCTGTGCAACAAGAAGCTTTACACAGCCGGAGTGGGTTTTTCCTTCCCAGTACTTCACAGCTAGAGTACACACACAAGTATGTCCCACTTGATACAAGTGTGCATGTCCTTGTTCATATAAGCAGGGATTTTCAGACAACTCACCAAGAGCTGACATCTGCTGACACTTGGAAACACTCTTGAGGTATCTGAAAACACCGGCCGCACCAAAGGCAGGGTCCATGCCCTAGGGAGGTGATACCTCTTGGACAGTGACTGTACAACCTCTCCCTGAACAACCTGGCCTTGCACTGAGCTGGATGGGCTCTGATTGCAAGGTTTGGGCTTTTTAAATTACACCAAAAAAAGCAATTCTGATGGTCCCTCCTTTGGAGCCCCTCGCTCAAACACCGTAAAATGAAATGAGCTTGGTCCCATCAGCTCCAGAACAGCCCTCCCATGTTAAAGACTTACGGACACTGCCAATCTGTGACAAAACCAGGAAGTGTAAGTAGTCCTGTCAAACCATCTGCCAGGCCCGAGACACTTGGATGGTATTTGGGAAAAGCACCTAAACGTGTGTGCCTGTCCCAAGTCCCAGACCATCCAAACTTGGCCAGCAGCCGGGTAAAACAGGATTTGACACTTCTGTTGAAAAGGCCAGAGAAAGAAAAGGCTGCTAATACAGAAGGGCTAAGTCAGAAACTGCCAGTAACAGCCACTTCAAAATCCTGTTACAAACGATCAGCCCAGAACAGAAAGTACCTGACAGTGTTAAAACTGCACAGAACCACTGCACGGGTGCCATCATGGGGAGTCGAGCTTCAAAATCTGTATATTTTGGTTCACTATTAAACCACCTTCTCTACCCCAGCAGCTCTCCAAGAGGCATTCTGGGGGGGGGGAAGCCAGAGGTGGAGTGTGAAGGTGTCGGTCTCAAAGGAAGGCCCAGTCTGGAGAGGCCCGCACAGACGCCTTCTCCCAGGATGGATCAGCATGACCAGGCTCACAGAGGCTCCAGAGCTGCTCTGTTCTGCCAGAAGAACTCAGTGGTTCCCTCATCACACCTCTCTCCAAGAAAACACTTGATACATTTCACAGCAGAAACGTGGACAGAGAAGGGAGAGGGAAAACATGAGCTGGAGACGCTCTCTGTAGCCCACACTGCTGTGACACAGACCCAGACCGGGCGCCTGTACATCAGCACAGGATGTCACGGACAACAGGAGGGCTGAAAACCACTCAGGTCTGCTCAAGTCAGACAGCACAAGGCAGGTTCTGCCAGCAGCTTCTGACTGACACAGACTTAGTGAGGCAAACAGTGTGCACTCACCACTGAGGTTTGTCAATTTGTGTGGTCAGTGTCTGCCCAAGGGCCAAAGCCCACAGTTAAACACAGTCTCATTGTGCAGACTGCCCATAAACACCGTGACAAAGGTTTTGGTTAAGTTTGTATTTGCCAAAGTTTGCTGCTTTTTCAACGTAAATGTTTTTCACAAAAGAATCACAGCAGAGTTGAGAAAAATGTTGAGAAGCTCTGGAGAAAAAAATAGTTTTTGCTTTTCCTTTAATGGTTTAACTGCTTTGGAAAACTGCCAGTAGTGACAGTTAACTAATCCTGACTTTTTGCTGGGATAGGCATGGGATGATCTCACAATCAACTCTACTGCAGTTCCAGAAAGGATGCAGGTTGTTCAGGAAACAGCAAATTCTTTTATCCACTCCAATTTGACTCCAAGTACTTTTGTGATTTGATTCCAATCCCTTTGTCATTTGAGGCAGTTTCTGGATGCTCTGCCCTGATCAGGCAGCACAGGGACCGATGGCTGCACCCCCTGCAATCCCTCACAAGCCATCCATACACACATACAGCCCTCTCTGGTGTAAAAACAAGCACTTCCATGTAATTTCATTTTCACATAGAAGGTTTTGTCTTGAGGAACAGTAGGAAGAGGGGCAAACACAAACTTTGTCCAGGGGCACAACTGCCATGCTCCAGGCCACGCATGAATTTGCACCACCAACACTTGAACCCCTGGATGTCAAACAAGAAGCAAGTCTGGGTTCACAGAAGGAGACAGACCAGCCCAGACTGGGGTTTTATGTTAAATACTCAGCTTTGGATTTCAGAAGAGAAATCACTGATAGCATCATCATACAAGGCATGGTTAAAGTTGTAGTCAAACTTCATACAAATTTCACAATTCATGTATCTTTAATGCAGGATGCATTCAACTGTTCAATTCTACACCTGCCTTTAGAGCTCCCTCAAAGCTTGTATGTTTAGACAACCTTTAAAAATATCAGAGGATCTGATTATTTACAATCACCACCTAGCTGTGGTTAAGAAAAATGGCAGAACTTTTCAATTTTCAGGGATGGAAGAGTCTGCTGTGACCTCTCCAAACACTGACAGACACTAAGAGGCCCCTCCGTTGGTTTAAGCAGATTTCCTGAAGTCACCACTTGTACAAAAGGAACATGTGCAGGGATAGAGAGTGAGTGTCCCCACGGTACTGCCATATATGCCAAAGCTCTACAGATTATTAATACATGGCCTTGCCCCCTTCATTCTACAAGAGCTCTCGTAATGCCTCAAATTAATTGGAGGAGAGTGTAGCAGCTCCAAAGAGATGATTAAGATCAATTATTAATTCCTCTTCCTATTCTTTCATCTGTATTAAACTTCAGGATGAGAATCCCACTAATGAAACAGCAACTATAATAATAATAAATGGTACAAAACTAGCTCTTCAATAAAAAAATAATTAGAGGAAATAATTTTTGCCTGTTCTAAATTCCTGAGTCAGACCATCCTCTTGCAGTCAATACATATGAAAGAAATATAATCACGCTTTTTCTCTGACGTAAATAGATGCTATTTTCTGGTTTTTCTTCTGGGGAAAATAAGGCCAGTGGAGTTTCAGGAGAGTGCCCTGAAGAAGTTCAAGAACAGCAGAGAATGTAGGCAGCAAACAATAAAAAGGTATCTGTTGTGTGTGTGCGTGTCTGAGAAAAGACCAGGAGTTTGTAGATCCATGTGGCTGAGGAGGGTGTTCGTTTAAGATCTGTGTTTGCTGGAGTTCTCTGGAGGATCAGAGAGTGGGAATGAGAGATCTTCACATCTTAACCAAAGAGCCAGAATGTGAAAGACATGAAGCAGGAGTGGTGCTGAGCTGGTACTAACAAACAGAAACAAAGAACCGAGAGGTTAAAAATGTTATAACTAAATCCTCTTCCCCTTTCAGCTGCCTGAGCTTTAGACTTTTAATCCCAAGAGCTCTCCAGTTTTCTACTGTGTCTCCTAGGAAAACCAGAGAAGTCTGGATCTGATATCTCTGAAAAAGAACAAAAAAAAAAGGCAGCCAAGAACTAAACAAACAACCTTTCAAAACGTTTTGTACAACCTAACGAAGCAAATGGGACACAAGCAGAAAGCGCTTTTTCCCTTCCTTCCTTGCGGGTCACCTTTATCCATGACACACAGCAACAAAAGCGGAAAAATGAAAGTTAAGGGCAACAGCCTGTCCTTAACTCATCCTGCTGTGCTTTGGTACCGCGGGGCGCTCAGATTAATGTGGATGTCACACAGCATATGCTGGAAAACGAGGCACCGCAGGACGTGTGAAGAATGGAGGGTTAAGGCTCTGGGCACTCTTATCAAGGTAAAGCTCACAGGCCTGAAATGGTTCATCTCCATGGATTCGGACCTTCGTTACTTGGATCTCTTCCCTCAGATTTGTGGGCAGGAGCACTGTGGCCATGGAATTCGTGCATCTGGCTTTCCCGAGCATGGGAATTATGCAACTCTGCCCGAACACTGCTGCCTTTATTTTCAAAACAACACATTCATTCCGGGTATAGTGAACACACTGAGACCCCCAAATCTCTGATCTTCACAGTCAGGTGCACAATACAACACAGAGCCTTTGCAGGAGCTGATTTTTTATCTTACAAAGCAGACAAAAGACTTTTCAAATAAGCAGAACATAAAAGAGTGCCGTGTTCTGCAAATGCTAAAGGAAATTATTAGGGGGAAACCCCAAGACCAGTGTGAAAACGAGCAGAATTTAATGTACAAACCTTGTTTTTCAAGATTTTTGGCAGTTACCAGGAGCTAAGAGCTACCAAAGTGCAAGTCTTCATACATTTCACAGAAGGACAACAGCTGCACATGTAAAATGACAAGTACTCTTGTCACCTCTAGGTCAAAATCCATTTCAACAGTATCTCAACAGTTTAAATCTGTTACAACTGCAGTATCAATAACTGGAATATCTACACCGTAACTCCAAATCACGAGCTGTGTTCAAAATTGAGCACAGAAGTCGCATGTGAACAGCTGAAATGATCCCCAGAGATTAAATCAAAGCAGAAGGAAATCAAACATTAAGGGCTAACTCGTGGCACTGGGGCTCCCTCTCAGGCAGCAAACACAACCCTGCCCCACGCTCTGCTCCAGGCAGCTGCCCTGGGCGACAGCTCAGCTCTGCATTTCTGGCAGCCAGCCTGGAGCAGGATGTGGGCAGGGTCTCAGTTCACCTTTGGCAGCTGAGCAGAGCCCTGCAGCCCAGGGGGGCAGGAGCAGGAGATGGGGAAATAACCCAGGGCTGAGAGCCCAGCAGAGAGTCCTGCCCTGGGAGCAGGGAGGAGGAGCAGGGTGGTACCCAGGGCTGAACTTCTGGTTCTTTCCCAAACAATCCCAAGACATCAACAACTGACCGTGCTCCCCATGCACTGAAGCAGCTGACAGGAGACTTAGTTTTTCTTTAAATAGCATCTCTTGACAGTTTATAAACACTACCAGAGTGTATTCCTGTTGCGTTCAAGATGCCCCAGCAAACTTCGAGCTCCCTAAGACAGCAACAGGATGCTCCCTTAAGTCTTAATTACAGGACCAGCAGTCCCTGTTTCTAGGGGCAAGGCCCCAAACTGGCTGGGAGTTCTTTCTGAGAGCCAGTGTGCCCCTGGCAGCCTCCACAAGGGCAAAGCAAAGCCCTGCTGGAGGGGCTGGATCTGAATTTGCAAACAGAACAGTCCTAAATAAGAGAAGGAAAAAGGAGTAACGCAAACCGAACCTCAACTCCCGCAATCCTTGTTAGCCAGTCCTCACGCTGGAGAGGCTTTATATCCACACATTTTAAGAAATGTAAAGGGAACCATAAACCCAATTCAATTTAATTGGGTGCTCTCCTGACAGAACAGTTATTAATAAGATTGCATTGTACAAACCTCCGTGAAATCCCAAATGCAGTCAGAGGCACCAGCAAAAACATTTAACACCCAGCAAGCAACATGCTGCTGGATTGATGCTCCTCTCCTTTGCTCTTCCCCCCTCCAATTCTCTCTCTTCTTTTATCCAATTATCAAAT
>VZTE01006156.1:81976-126976 GCA_013397775.1 Eulacestoma nigropectus | reverse complement strand
AGCAGGATGGAGGCCAAGCCTACACTCCCTTCCCTCACTGCAGTAATCCAAGATGAAGAAATCCACCAATAAAGACCAAATAGCAGGATAACGTCCATTAGAGTGAAATTGTTCTGATAGCGATGAAGGAAGAGAAGAAGGCATTTTTTGGGTAGAATAACCAAAGTTTTGTTGCAGCCAAGAGCACTGCAGTTTCCTGCTTGAAGATTTCTACTTTCAGCATTTTAGTATTTCCATTTAGGGCAAAAAAAAGTATGACATTTTTATATCCCATTCTTAACCTGAACTAGACCTTCAAGCAATGTATTTCCTGCAAGATCAACCAACTCAGCCTGTCCAAACAGCTCTGCCTACAGGAACTGAGAGGGGACAAAGAGCAATGTCCAGCTTTGGGGAAGGAGCATGGGGAATCTGAGCCTGGAGTTTACAGCTACGAGCAGCTCTTTGCTCAGGACTGAGGCAAAGCAGCAGATGAACATCCAGAAAGAAAAGCTCGCTCTGCTGCGAAGCTTCCTGCTGAATGCTAACCAAAGATGGCAGAGTAGTTTTGCTCCAAATGTTCTGTATAAAATGGGAAATGAGAAACAAAGCAAGAACCATTTTTTGTTCATCTTGTACAAGAAGAAAACCAATATAAGCAAAGCACTGTAACTTTTATATATAAACTCATGAAAATACATTGCCTTAATGTTTTTTTTATCCCCCGATTCTCGTATCTTAAAAGTTGCATATGATAACTTTTTATAAATTAAAGCACTTTGAAGATGCAGTGAAACTACTTTTCAAAAGAAAATAAAAAGAAAAATAGGGAGCAACCTTTGAACACCCTCAAATCCTCATTTTTAGGGTGTGTATGAGCCAGGAATAGCACCACCTAACAGGATTCATTTTTACTGATTCAAGTCATGCCATGATTGTAAATTCTGTGCTGGTCAGACAGCTGGAGGAGTTTCCATTTCAGGCCCAGGAAGAAGGGCTTTATTTCTACCAGCATTCATTGTGCAGTTTTTCTTTCTGCAAGGCATTGAGAAAATGAAGGGAATTAGGATGTGACATCTGAATGACAGCTCCCTGAAAACACTGTTTTCTGTATACCTGAATTTGAGTTTTTCTATTGATCTTTCCTGCCTTCCCTAATTCACCTCCATTCTGGTGGTGACAGTGCTGATCATACCTGTCATCTCCAGTTCTTCTTGATCCTGTATGAGGATCTGAAATTCAAGACCCTAAATCTCAACAATGAAAGTCCGCACTGCACTAATAACCACATGCCAGAGATGCTGTTATGGCACTGGCAGAGCTTGAGCAGGGGCTCAGAAACCTCCTGGCTGCAGCTGCACTTTGCTTTCACAGTTGCTCATTTGAATGAGGGTTTTTCCTTCCCTTTTATAAGGGCTTGGCACCCTTCTTATCAGTCTGCTGGTAAAGAGATGCTCTTTCACTTCCCTTCATAGAAAAATTATTGGATTCTGAAAAGTATCTTAATACCAAAAGCTACAAGGCCCTGGTTTTGAGACATTTGCATTTTCTTCATTCACCCACTTTTATGCTGTTTTACAACACTTGTGGAAATTTTATCAGTCCCATCATCCCACCTTATTTAGACATCCAGTCCCTGTGAACCAACAGCTATCCTAAGTTTACCCACAGAAAAGCTGTGGTGGCTCTGTCCTAGGATTCTTCCCTGATAAATGCCTTAAGAGCAAGTTTCCTACTTACACCAGCTCATTACAGTGGAAACCATTATCTTATAATTGATCTTATCTCTATGTTAAACACTCCTAGCATCATGTCAGCCCTGCAGTATGGTCAATTACTAGATAATAGTGCCCACTTCCACATGTCTGATTACTGAAATGCTAAGATCAATAATTAAGAGAACAGAGCCCCATTAAGTGCCGCCACAAGGAATGAATAAAGGAAATTACCCCACCTACTTCTTTTGCTGATTCTGAGGATACCAGACTTAGAAACATCCAAATTCACTGGTGCTTCAGGAAACTTTTTCATCCCCAGCTCCACCCTCACCAGAATTTCGTGATAAATAGAAACAAAAAAACTCCTTTATTTTTTATGTGCATGTTATCTCATTATAAAAAAACCAACAAAGTTCTCCCTGTTTGAATGTTCATGATCCCAGCACCAACTACAAGTTCCTTCACTTATTTTTCTCACAACTGGATACAATCTTTGAGCTTCCTTTTTTTTTTTCCTGTTTGCTGTCCATTTTGGTGGGTTCCAATCCAGAGGTTTTCCCTACCTGCCTCAAGATTCCAGTTTTTACTCTTCTATTCCTATTACAGAATCACCTGTCCTATTTCCTCTGTGCCTTTGGGGCTGGGTCACAACATAGGATACAAAAATACATCAGCTTTATTGGCTAAATTATCATATTGATTAGATATCTAAACTGGACATCAATTCACTACCTTAACTAATAAAAGCAGACATAAAATTCAGAATGTCAATCCTTCTTTGAGACAAGTGATGTGCTTCAGCAGAAGCTAATTTTAACAGTTTTAATGTGCTGTCTAGGTTAGGTAGGAGGGAGAAAAATTTCACACATAAAATATATTTACTTGCACTACAAAACCCCATCTCATGGTACTCATTTTGTCTCTCCAAGTCACGTCAAGAGAACTTGATCACTTCAATAAAAGGACTATTTACAGAGTGAGCAACTAGCAAATCATCCACTCAACCTGTGCCTAGAGAAGTTCAATGCTAAAAGGAAATTACAGACTGTTTTCTAAGAAAAACCTAAAATACCTGACTTCTATCTTCACTATCCAGATATGGACTTTGGCATGGTGAAATTCTAGGGGGTTTTGGGCTTTTTTTTCATACTGCTGACTAGCACAAATGTTTGATTCAGCTCAGTTAACACTGTACAACCAAGTTTCCATCACCTCCTTAGCCCTCATGTACTGAAAACCACAACACTGTTAAGTGTATTTATTATTTTGTTGTTTGTAATCTCAATGTTACTGTTCAAAGTCTGCACAGTAGGAAAATCCTCTTCTCTGAGCCAAAAAGGAAATAAAATGTTTGTATTCATATACTCCTTGGATGCTTAACTAACTCAGGGACACACAACAGGAAAGTTTTTCACTCTTTCCAAACACTTACCTTAAGGTGCTGCTTTCTAAACTTCTGAGAACTCACAGAAAGTATTTCTTCCATTGGTAAAAGCAGCTTTTTAAGAATCAAGAACCGGGCATTTCCTAGGAAAACTGTTCAAGAGGAACCTACCATATGCAATTACCTCCAAAATCCTCAAGTCAATTCTCCTGTTTTCCCCTGGAAATCACAGAAAAATTTCCCTTTGTTTATTCTCCCCTTTGAAAGGAATTGGGCATAATTCTGATACACTCACTGACCTCAGTGAAAGAAAATGCTTTCCTTATGGCAAAGACTAAAAATAAGTATGGGGAAGTTCACTGGAATTTTCATACTCAGGCTATATATAAAAATCTGGCAAGAAATCAAACTTAGTCCACACCAGTTCCCCAGTGCTTTTATTTCCTTCAGCCTTTGATGTTCTCCATTTTGCTCTATTACTCTCATTTTCTCCCTCTGGTGTTGTTGCTAGGTTCTTTTTGGAGCAGAAAATGGCAGCACATGGACATTCACCAGAGCACTTTGGTGTTGCTGTGTCACAGAATAACTGGGAATGACCTGAGAATAACAACCTTTGCTCTGTCCCAGTGATTCCAGTCAGACATAGGTGTTGAAAGCTGGACTCCTACCTTTACATATTCAGCCAGGTGAGTTTAAATGACATGTTCACAAGTGCTACACCTTCAGAAATCCATACAATGGCATGACTTCAGCTTTTCATTTTGGAGGAATTCCATAGGTGTATGACATGCCTTTCCAATCTGAGCCAAGGCACACATATGGATGAACACCTATTTCCCACTCCTTCCAAAGCCACCCAGACATTTTTACTCCGAATACCAAAAAAAAGAAGTATTCTCTGCTCACTACACACTTTCAAGCTGGTTGTTTGTGCCAGAACTGCTTCACCCGCTTTTAATTGCCACCAACATAAATGTCAAATTTTGTATTACAAGCAATGAGTCACGTCTGTGTTAATGACAAAGAAAATGCTTTATGGAGCAGATTCAAAGCTTGCACAACACCTAGATCATCTTCTTTTTTAATATGCTAAGAAATATCTGTGGTTTTGGACTTTTCAAGAAAAGATCAGCAGGGCTTCAACAATAATTGCTTGAGACTACAGATTAGTCTTCTGTATTGCCAAAAAGCTGTTGAGATCTGCTCTCAATCAGTAATGTCTCCCTTAAGGAAGGGGGGGAGGGAAAGGAGGGAAAGTAAAGATCATGTTTTTGAAGTTCTCTGCTTTTAGCAAGTTCTGCTCTATTTAATAGCTTCCAGAGTCAAGAAGGTCTCAGGTAGACCTGACTTACCTAACCACATGAGCAATTAGTTCCTCCAGACACTATGTCTGTTGTAATGTAGTTCACTTAACTTCACATGGTGAATCAGTTCACTTTGATGGTGTTTTTTTTCCCTTCCCTCCTATTATTTCTCTTCCTTGTCTCTCAGCAGCTGCCTGTCTTGACACCTGACCTCCACTTGCTCCATGGATTGACTGTTTCAGGCACTGTTAGGGAATTAAAATCTCTGCCCATTCCCTTGAGAACCTGAATACACCCCCAAGTTCATTGCAAAATCCAGGTCTTGCAAATGCAAAAGCAGAGCTGCTTCCCTTGGCTTGGTTTGATTAAGAATGTGATTGCTGTTTCCAACACAGACTAAAGGGAGCCATCAGGTTCTGATGGATGCTGCCTGGGCCCACAGTCACAGCTGGTGCTTTCAAACACAGCTCAAAACTTATAAAACCCAGCAAAACCCTGCCTGACCCAGCAACAAAAATTAGCACAAAAAGCCACTTCACATTCTTAGATTTACGTTGAAGTCAAATGTTTCGATGGTCTGCCTAATTGGTCTGAGATTTTGGAATAAAATTCAGAGATTAAGTAAACAGGAAATAACACCAACAATGTTCCAGCAAACAAAGGGCGAGCACAGCTAATTGAACTGTTTGCTGAAGAATCAGCATACACAGAGCCATGGCAAAGGGAAGATGCTGCCAAGTACTTGCCTGCATTATATAAAAATGTCACTCAGGCACTTGAGTGCTGTTTCCCTTTGTAGGTCACCCCCTGTGCCCAACAGAGAGTACCTGTTGCTACAGCTCAGCCACTCGTCATTGTATCGCAAGTCAATTAAGTCAACTCTGGCTTTTATTCCTGAAAGCTGTGCAAATTTATATTTCTTTCCTCAAATACCACCCTAATAAGACTGGTTTAAGGACTATGTTTTCCTCTTGGTAAAAAGAAAAGTTCAACCCCCAGAATTTTCCTGATCTGCATTTTTTAAGTGATCAGCATGTGGAGATGACACAGTGAACATCTACAGGCCTCCAGCTGGATGATGACTACAAATCATGGAATCACAGACTGGTTTGGGTTGGAAGGGACCTTAAACTCATCTTGTTCCACCCCCTGCCATGGGCAGGGACACCTTCCAATATCAAAGGCTGCTCCAAGCCCCGTCCAGCCTGGCCCTGGACATTTCCAGAGATGGGCCACAGCTTCTCTGGGCACCCTGTGCCAGGGCCTCCCCACCCTCACGTAGAAGAATTTCTTCCTAAAATCCAACCTAAACCCACCCTCTGGCAGTGGGAAGCCATTCCCCCTTGTCCTGTCCCTACATCCCTTGGAAATAGTCTCTCTCCATCTTTCCTGTAGCTCCTTCCGGCACTGGAAGGCCACAATGAGGTCACCTTTTCCAGGCTGAACAATACAATTCTCTCAGCCTTCCTTTCCTCCCAGCAGAGCTGCTCCATCCCTCTGATCATCCTGGAGCCTCCTCTGGACCCTCTCTCCACCAGCTCCACATCGTCCCTGGGCTGGGGCCCAGAGCTGGGGGCAGCACTCACAGCCAGACACACAACTGTGCACAATCCTGTGCTTTCACAACATGTGAAAATAACCCACCTCAGGAAAGGTGCAAAGCACAAGCCCCATGAGTGTCTCTTCCCACCTAATACTGACACCTGTTTCCCCAAGAGGGGTGCACCTGCCTTTCACACTGCCCCAAAAGGCTCAGGGATGCATCTTTGCTCCTGTACATTGGGCCCACTTCTTAAAATGACATTAAAAGATCTGATCCTGAGATGTCTTGGTGCTCTGATCTCCTACAGAGCTGAGCTGAGGCACGTCTGCTCCCATGGTTTGTTTGCACAGGCAGTACCTCAAACCTCACCAAAAATGCAGAGGGTATCCCAAATAATAACCTCAACAACCCTCCTCACCAATGCAGCTGTAGCCAACAGAAAAACTTTTTATTAAAAGGACTGTCTACAGCAGGGATTTTAATGATAGCACCATGTTCACTGTGGATTCTTTGTAATCATGTCTTCTTCTTACTTTTTTAAACATTACATGCAAGTAAAACTTGGAAGTGTGTTTTTCACAGGAGGCCAAAGCATGTTGTGAGTGTGGCCCTTCACCCCACAGACACTCCCCAGCCAGTACCTCCAGCCAAGTGACCTCACCAGAGCATTGGTGATACTGTTCCTGCCTGTCCTGTGACACACACACCACACTTTTGTTCTGCTCAGAGATTTCTCTGGGCCGCTGCTGCTCCAGAAGTTATTAGCTCATTTCTAGTTGCCAGGAAGCAGATTTGCCCATCTTACTTTAGCCATCTAACAGATGTAGCTTATATTGGTGTTCCTTCTGTACTCCATGGAAAGCGCAAGGTGGAGTGAAGGGCCCTGGAGAATGAGGCACTCATTGTGCTGGTGGAGCTGAATGGCTGTCAGTGTCTCACAGGGAATGGGAATGGGCTGGAGGCAGCCAAGGCACATCTCCCACAGCTGCTTTGCCCCATGTTTCCAGTTTAATGCTGAGACTGGACCAATGCCCACTGCATCACACTGCAGTGTGAATCCCCCACTGGAGAGGCCCAGCAAGATCAAGACAGAGGAACAGGGACTACTGTGCCTGGGACAGGGAGCAGGGAAGGAAAGACAGTGTCCATGGGAGTGCTCTGAAATCTCAGCAATGAACCCAGCACACCTCTGGGACCCTGCATCTTCCTGCTCCCTCATCTACCCCATCTGAAACTGGGCTGCCTGGCACCAGTTCTGGAGACCCACCAGGCACATTGATGAAATGGCAGACATGGGAGATAAAGGACAAATTCAACTACCTGCTCCTCATCTTAGGGGAAAATAATACCTTTATAATTTGCCTCTACTGCAGAGAAACTTTGAACCAGGTCTGACAGCAAATTTTCAATATATGATATTAAAGCAAAATCCTTATATCTGAATTCTTCAGAATGATGTCAGGTTAACAATGCTCTGTTCATTTAACTCCAGCTGAAGTGTACTGGATCAATTTTCCATCTTGTCTACATGCACAGTGACTCTATTACAATCTCAACAAGAGATTTCTGTTGACCCCAAGAGATGCTGCTTACACTGGCAGCACATGCAGTGAAACCCCAGCAAAGATGGGATTTCTTGGATGTACTTGTTCCGATTTCGGTCATCAAGAGGCGCTAACGCTCACAAAAACTGTTTTTCCAGCCTGTCCACCCATTCCTATCTGTACCACAGCATCTACCCGAGGCTTGGGCAGTTTGTGGGTGCCACAGAACCAATGCCTATGGAGCAACTGCTTTCTGAAACAGGCAGCTCCAGGCCTGTCCTCACAAACAAAACACAAATGACTTCCAGGTAAATGAATCATCTCCTTTAAGGACCAGTTCCTGGTAGTGCATTAACTTCTCCATGAGGGGCTGATTGCACAGCACTCACTTCACAAAGAATGGCTGTGGGCAAGAACATCAACATCTCCAATCCTGTTCTCTTACTGCTGTGAGGAAGAGGCAATTTGGAGAGATTACCAAAAACAGGTACCAAGAAGACACTGAATCTCATCTACACTATTTAATTCCAGCCACTTCCGACCATGAAATGAGGGCTACAGAGTTCCCATGGATTATGTACTTCCAATACTCTGAAGAAATGCACAATGCCTTCCCTGAATTCAACACTTCTCCAAAGAATACACTAACACTCAATAAAGCTCTTGCAGAAAATGGAAACACTGCTCTAGCCTGAAACCATTAGAGGGGAGGATGAACCTGGGATAGCGAGCAGGGAATTGAGTGATGCCAGCGCAGCCTGAAGTGGGATCTGCCATGAGCACTGGTCTAAAAAACCTTTCCCCAAACAAGGCCAGTTCATGGGACATAAAGCAAAACAATGACAGAAAAGGGAACACTTCTTTGTAAACAAAAGCATTCCCCAGGAGGAAAAAAAAACCACCAGAATTTAACTGCAGGAGTATTTAATAAGAAACAGCCTGTTCCAGTCTCTTCTTCATTTAATTTAAAATAAACATAAACCAGAGCTTTCCTACACAACACAATCATTCCCTCAGAAGAATCAGAGTGGAATTCAAAGGTCACCCTGGAAAGTTTGGTTGTTGCAAACTAAAGAAGAGGCTCTTGTCTATCAGCAGTCCTCGAGGAGCAGTTCCCTCATGCCCAAATTGCAGGGTCCCTGTTGCAGAGTTCCCCCAGCTCCTCAGCCCTGGCACAGACTCATTGATCTCCTCAGTCCCAACCATCAGCACCTGCCCAGAGAGCTCAGCACCCCAGTGACCATCAGAACAGGGCCTGCAGCACAGCCCTTGGACCTGTCCTCTGGCCAAGGCACAGCCTTCTTACAAGATTTTCTACCCAGTCACTCTAACGATGACAAGGACCTCGAAGCAATGGGAGGGCAGTGAGTCAACCTCCAGTTATCTGTCTAAAGCTATTAAACTTCAGAGCAAGCACTGCAGAGCACCCAGAGCGTCACTGCACACACTGACTGTACAAGCTATACAGAGTTCAGCCAAAAGCACGCATGCATTTCTGATTGCACCAAAAAATAATAATCATATCAAAATAACTTCAGGACAACCCCCCGGCCCAGCTTTACCTACCTCCATTAATCAGTTAGCCAAACAAATTCTCCTATTTTGCTATATCTAGTAACCAAATTGCAGCGTGGTGGTAAAACCCACAAGGGTTCCTATAAAGACCAGAGTGGAAGGAAGGAACTCTCCGGGCACCACAGCGGCTCTTACGTCAGAAAGCCACGTGCACCCCAAATTCTCAGTGTGCTACACGTGAAAGCCTGAGCTGTGCTGCAGCAGCTCGGAACGCTGACCGCCCCGAAGAGCCCGTGAGCAAACCTGGCAAGGAACTCCTGCAACAACAAACCAGCCTTGCAATAAAAGCCATCTGCAAAAGTGCCAATTATCCTTCTCAAATGATTATGTTCCATCCAGTTTTGCTGACAAGCAAGTTATGCCACATTTTAATAGGCAATAAAATGTATTATTAAATAATTAGTAGCTAAGAAACAGAAATTAGAGGGCACTTCCTTTCACATACATCCCCCAGTACTTCAAACTATTGATTTAAAGGCAACTCGATCCTCTAAAGAGGACAAAATGGAACCTGATACAGCAGTTTACCAGGAGACAATTACAAGGCTAATGATTGTTCGCAGAGAAATGAAGCAGGGAGAAATTCTAGAGAATTCCACCCTGGCTCTGTTTTGTCTGATCTGTCTCAAAATCCCCCAAAGAGCTAAAATTTCTCCAAATCTGTTCCTTGCTCTGAGCCCATTAATTACAGTGTTAAAGGTAAAGAAGTATTGATGTCTCTCCTCTGCTCCCTCCGTTCCCCCCCAGGTAACGCCGGCACTTGCTCAGCCTTTAAGGTATGGCTGCACTAACCGAGAAAAGCCCCACTAAGACCAATTAAGGCCTTTACTAAGAGGCTGAAAAGAAGACAAATGGAGGCAGAAAGCCCGATTACAAGGAACCTTTGTACAGATGTAAAGCAATTAGAACAGTCTCAAGGGCTGGCCAGTGCAGTACCTGCTAGGAAAGGATTTTACAGCTTGTCTAAACTTGGAACAATCTCTCTCTCTTTTTGGCTGAGTGTAAAAGTGAACCCTGTATTAGTGTCATGTATCGGTTGATAGCTCGGTATTGGTTTCCCTGAGCATGTTAAATCTGTAATGCTGCTCTCCAGATCCCTCGTGGATGACAATAGTGTTACACAGACAGCTCTAACTTACAAGGAAAGGAGATATGTCTGATGCTAAACCATGATAAAAAACAGAACCAAGTCTTTCAACCTTCTTTTATTTGCCTAATGCAAAACCTTAGCATGTCTCAAATTTACTGCACCATGCTGCATAATTTGGCACAGAATGTGTAAGAAGCGAAAATGTTTGTACTGCCATTTTAATAATCAAAATAAATTCTGCAGTGACTCGATTTAAGGCAGCTTCCAATCTCAGGTCACTCTTACTTTTTCAAGAATAAAAATAAGAGCAAAAACACACTTCTAAAAAATGAAAAGTGACCAACCAAATGGTGCCTGAGAAGTTCTGCAATGCACAGGTACCCCCAGGTGTCCCACACCCAACATTTGCTGCCCCCCCTCAGCCCACTCTCCTCCACCCCAGCCCTACAGAGGATTCACAAGCCCAGCTCCCCAAAAGCCAGCAGGACCTGCCATAGGCAGCTTCTTCCTAAACACCCTCCTAATCTATTTGTGTTCTGGCTGCCTGACTCTGGTAGGAAAGGCAGCACTGCTGGGATAGTGACACTGGCTTGGGACACCTCCCTACACCTGCCCTTGCATCTACTGGCACTGAGTGCGTGGCTGAGAGGTCCTGGATCCTCTGGTGCAGCACAGATACCAAGAAAGCACCAACACAAATGCCTTATTAAACATTTGGCAGGCATTTACATGACTGTACCTGCCCTGGGTACCTTCTGCCTTCGGCATCCAAAGGATTTAATGCAGCTCATAAATTTGTAGCCAAGTGTATTTTTGTCATACATGGATTTCTGAGGTGGAAAAAATTTGTCTTACATTCAGGTTATCATGGCAACAACACTTGGTGTTTTCACAGGGCAAGGGCGCCCAGGGAGCCACACGAGCAAAGTCACCCCTGCTCTGCAGAAGGGAAACCAGAGGCTCCTGGATAAAGCTCCTCTAGGTCAGCAGCCACGCTTCCTGTACTGAAATAGGCTGTAGGGTAATTGACCCACATGAAACAGGACTTGGAGGTTACTGGTCTATGTAGGATTTGTTATGATTTTATTACTGCCTCTCAGGGGTTTTGCTTTTTCAACACTTGTTCAGGTGGATGCAGAAAGGACACAGAGGTGTATGAAGAGGACACAAGTTGCTGTAACCTGCTTGCTGCTCAGTTTACAGAGTCTGACAATGAACAAACCTTTTGAGGAAGCCTCTGTAAGGAAAGATTTCCTGAGAGTGTCATCAGAGATAAATCATATAATGCAATGTGTTTAAGCTTTTTTCCCTCCCCTCACCCATACTTTGTTGTGTTAAAGACAACCCCTTAAAAAAATACCCACAACCACAATTTCTAATAAAAGATTCAACATTTCTTAAATTAGGGAATATTTTTTCAAAGGGCTAAGTACTCAGCAGCCCCTGCTCTGGTAAAAGGGGGTCTTGTGACAATCTGAGCCACTGATCTGCTAAATTCTTTTGAAAATCTATTCTTTACTAACATGCCTAGATAGACCTGAGCTCATCCAAAAATCTGATTTCTCCTAAAAACAAGGTCCAGATAAAAACAAAGTGCAGTGATGTGGCACACTAGCCCTTCACACTTGAAATTCAGGTTTAGCAATGTCTAAGGTTTCAGTAAAATAAATCTGGACATTCATCATGGGTACCCTTCACATCACAACCACGTTGAAGAGGTTTCTTTGTAGGCAAAACCAAGAGCATCTGCTGGCCAGGTGTAAAAGTCTGTGCTATAAATGCATCCTCCAACAGCCACCTCTCCCAACCAGTCACTCATTCTCGTGGTGCTGAAGAATTCAAACACACAGAGATTATTTCAGAACAGTAACCCAAAACACAGTACACCAGGACATCATCTTTAGTGATGAGGCCAGCAGCATACCTTTGCTCTCTGAATTATTTAAGGGCACATTACTCACAGGCTGATCTTTGTACTGAATGGCAAAGAGGAGAGGGCTAAAGCAGGATCTCAATGCAAACCAAGCTGAGACCACTTAAAATCGCTTTAGCAGGTGTATCACACTACATTACAATGAGGTTCCCCACAGAAGAAACCCTCCGTGGCCATTAACTCACCGTGCATTCAATATGTTGAATTCAGCTTAGATTTAAAAACTCAAAAGATCACACACAAGGACTAAGTTCTTAGGAAAGTACTGGATTACATCAATTACCTGCTTCACTGCCCTGTCAGGATTCGAGTGTGATTCTCTGTATGCCATGAGCCCCTCTAAGTCATGTCTCTGACAGTGGCCACAGACAGACAGAATTTGTCATCCAGTGCTCTCAGCAATGAGGAGTTTTGATTCTGTGTCTCTTTCCCCTCTCCCCTCCACACGCAGGCACAGCTTGCCTCAGGTGAAGCCGAGGATGAAAACGCTCTCCCTGGTGCTGTGCCCGTGATCAGGAGTCTGTTCTCACCCAGCTGAAAACTCCCACTCGAGCAGCCCAGAGCAGCATCACTGGGCTGCTTCTTGCAATATTGGAAAAAGGTTTGGAGTGCTTTTTGCACAACACTGCAATTTGACTGAATGAATCGAAATTGCCTGTTTCTCCAAGCCTGTTCCAGACAGAGGTGTTCACCCATCCATTCATTTCCACGGTGTCCTGCCAAAGCAAAAAAGCACACTCCAAATTTTGCTCTATTGATATATAAATGCTTATAGTCACTTCAGCTAAAGAGCCATCAAGCCACTCTGAGGCTGGGTAACTTGATTAAATCTATATTAAGGTAGCAAGTTGTACTGCACGGCCTTTAACACCAAGGCGGGAAATAATTAAGTTTTAAAGCTGGTGAAAGATAACGCCAGTTCTGGCTTGCTGCTGCAGGGCTGATAAAGGAAGGGGTATACACTTGAACATTAATTAGGTACAAGCAAACAGCTTTGCTAATAGCTCATGTTCTCATTCCCAAAATGTCAACAACAGATATTAGTGCCAGATGCCGGTGTAACATCTCCCATGGCTGGGGCTGGGACATGGGGATTGGTTTGTGCACTTGGAGAAAATGCCAGCGCTGTCAGAGGGGACCTGGATGATGTCCAGGATGGATCTGCCCAACCACAATTCGTGTGTCACACAGAGAGGCCTGGGAAGGCAAATGGGAACAGTGAACTGGCACAGCCTGGGAACCAGAGACAGCAGTGCTGAGAGATCACTGGTAGATCACTGGGGCTCGCGAAGTCATCAAGCACCTTCCTGTCAAATGGCTTTAAAATCCTTACCTAACCCACTGCCTCAGCTGCAAAATTTGGGTTAAAAAGGGTTTGTTACATTGCAGAAGTCATGCCAGTGCTCTGGGCCAGGCCAGTGACACCAGGCCAGTGTGAGCAAAGGCAGGACACAGGATATAGGATTTGACCACATTATTGTCTGTCAAACACTTCCCACCACAGTGAAAATAGAATGGAAACGAAAATGCATGAAGAAGCAGCAGCAAATTTGAATTCTCACTGCCATGAAGAGGTCAGGATGTGGCATGATCCAAACACCTCCAGCCAGAGAACAGGATTCTACGGCAGATGCACTTTTCTGTGGAACTACTATGAGTGGACCCCAAAAATCTCATCCAAACCCAGGAGCACAGTGATCACAGGGCAGAACATGCTCCCACCTCTGAGCAGCACGCAGCTTTCCTCCCAGCCTGAGCCCCCTCCCACCCTGTGACCCCCCCCACATCCCTGCCCAGGTTTAATATGAGCATGGCCTGGGATGCACAAACAAAAGCCCTGGAAAACTTGGAAGTAATGCATCTCTCTAGTGACATTTGAACTCCAGTTTAATCAAATCAAGTAGGATCCTTTCAAATATCACTTATCCTGTAACTGCAATTTCCAAATCTCTCAAATCCTGGCCTTCCTTTTAATCTCACATGAAAATTGTATTACACTAATACTGTTTATATCTCATTTCCTCTTTTCCATATAAAAATATCGGTAACTACATTTCAATTCTGTCCCATTACTCTTCTGCCATGCCATAAATCCCATGGGGCTCCCATGGCTCAAGCTCTGTGCTATTTGCTGCTTTTCCCCTGGACTGCCACCTTTCCCCAGAGACAGGTCCCACCACTCACATGCCAGCTGGATTTCCCATTTCTCCAGCCGGATGCTTGGAGAAATCCAGTCCTGCACCAGGTGATGAGCACAGCAATTTTACACCATTCCTTGGTTTTAACAGGAATGGGCTAAACAAGAACTCCTCATTCTAACACCTGTAAATCCAGCCATTTCCATGAGGTCACAGACCACGCCGTCCTTCTTCCCTGGCTGCAGAACGTCAGCTCTAAGCTTGTTTTCCTTTTTTAGTGCAATTTCAATAGATTTTGTGGAATGGTTGCTCTGCTTCCATAAGGATGGCCCTAAATCCCTTTCTCCAGAGCCACAAAAGATCCAGAAGGCCAGATGGCCTCAGGAAGAGCAGGACCTGGGCTACAAAGGATATCCAGCGAGGAGTCTGCTGAGGACTGAACACAGAAACAAGGATGTGTTTCCGCTTTCCTGGAAATGGTTGGGAATTGCTGTGTACTGTGTACCTGACTTTCTCTTCTCAGCTGAAAAACACATCACACAGATACACCCTGTGGCCACAGAGTGAGCGAGAGGCATCACCTGGACCTTTTCTCTCTCCCTGCTTACTTGCATTCAACTGCTGCTGTGGCAAAAAGGCTCAGGGCTGTGTCCCTCCTCCCAGGGCCCAGGGGAAGCCATCTCTGCCACAGCCACAGCAGTATCACCTGTCTCCTTTCACTCCAAAACAAAGGATGTGAGCTCATTAGCAGATAAATGCAGTACCAGGTTACAGCATTCCCAGTAAATCCACTGGCAAAAGCAAACCCCACAGACAGGGCTTGAATAAAGCATTTTTTAAAGGAGATATCTTTAATCACTGTATTTACCTTTTAATTTTCCAAATAAAGACTTTCAAGTACTTAAGAAATGAGGGCTGTTAAACTGCAAAGTCTGGTCAGGGAAGGAGTAAATCATGCAGGAAAGATACAAAGGAACCCAGAACTTCCAGTGGCACAGGTCAACTCACAGAAGTGCTGGGTCCAAAATGACACTGGCTGAGACTTAATCATAATTAGTGCAGTGAGGGCCTGAGCTAAATATGCTCCTGCACATTGGGATGAAGTGACCTGAGTGATGCCACTGCTCCCAGCTAAAACACAACTGGACTCCTTGGCACTCCTTGTGCTGCCCTTCACTTTGTCCCTTGAGCCTCTGTGCTGCAGCTCTCTGTGCTCGGTGTCAGAACAGCACCAGGAGGAGATGGATGTGCTGTGCTATGGCACCAGGCAGGTCCCTGCACTTCCTTAACCTCCCAAACATTTTCAAATTGCAAAATGAACTCGTTATTACTGGTGAAGACCAGTCAGTACAAACACAAACCAATACGGGGCCAACTGAGCTTCCTGCCTGCCCTTCACACCTGGATTTCTAAAACAAAAAAAAAGAAACAAAGAGAGTAAACTCAACATTTTTACTGACTTCAATACTTTAATTCTACAGTGAAGGTTGATAGCAATCTATAAACAAAATTATTTGCAACAAGACTCAATATTGTTTTCTCTTGCTCAGACTGTTGACAACAAAGGGAATGCAATTCTCACTGTTTGGGTTTCACTGCAAGAGGAGCTACACAAGCAGCAAATGAAGCTCTATTTTCCATTTCACTTTCTGTGTTCATTTCTAAGGAGAATAGAAGAGAATGTTTCTACAGGGAAATATGGAGCGCAGAAAAACTGGGGTTTTAAGTCCAATGTTTGAACACTCACTTCTCATGTGGATTCAAAATTTCATTGATGATTTTGGCCTTCTTACAGCTACTGCCCACATCTGATTCACTTGCCACACGAGGATTGACTGTTTTCATGGGAGAATTTCCTCTAGGCTTCCATAAAAATGCATGATGAGGTCCAAGTGTTCTCGTTCTTCCCAGCCCACCTTCATTAGGAAGGCAGGCTGCTGTTTCTTTAAGGAATATCTCAGCAGAAACACACAAAATCCTTGGAATCAGTCTGAAAGAGAGGCCAAGGACATTCCTTCCCAAGCATTAGATTTGGTTTCACATGAGATGATTAGACTCATCCATGCTAATTACACTAGAAAGAACTAATTAGAAAAATCTACCATTCAGCTAATGAGGGCTGGGCCTTAACTATCTCAGTGCTTAATTTTTCAGGTTGTAAAATATTACTTTACCCTCCTTCCCCCCTCTCCTTGAGTGCCATCACCATGTTAATTCTTGTAATAGAGTTGATCATTAAATACCTGCTGAAGAAATATTTGCTAATACCTGCAAGTGCCAGTTTCAAACCAGCTGCACTCTGCTGTAATTAAAGTGTGGAGAGGATGGGCTCAATCCTCTGCCAGTTGAGGGGAGCAGCCAAAGGACCAACCTGCAGCCTCCAAATCTGCCCACTCTGCCTGAGGTAGTCTAAGGGGTAGCACCAAACTGCTTAGGAATTCTCTGCACTGCTTCAGTGCAGCCTTTTCAATAAATATACTTTTTCCTTCCCTTGGGAATAATGCAGGAGAAGGGATTTCACATGTAATATTATCAACGTGGGAGGAGAGTTTATTAAAAAGCAATGATACCACCTGATAAAGACTGACATCTCTGCCAAGGTTAGAGCATTTAGCAAGAAGCTGATGGAATGAGCATAATGAAAAGCTAATAAATCAGAGTCTTTCATTATACAATAAACTCATTAAGCTACTCGTTGAAAATGGCAAGCCAGACATAGCACAATATTGTTAGACTACCACTCTTAAAAGCTTTCCTAGAAAATACGAATTCAAAGCCAGGCTTTGAGTTTTGCTGTATTTACATACTTAGTGTCCATTTGGAAGTTTAATGAAAGATATTAGGAAATATCTATGTGGTGCAGCATCCATTCAGTACATAAACTGTGCTTTTCCAAAGAGGATTCTCAGCCAGTCTGGCAGGGGCCCAAACCCTGCACTCCCTAAGATGATGTGTGAAATTAGTGCAAATTGAAATGCCAGAACTTCTGGTTTTTTTGCGAAAACCTTTGAAAAACCAGACATGTTTCTATATCAGATTTTTATTTTATTCATCTCCCCGTCCCCACTTTCCCCTGAAGCCACTAAACTAAATCTATTTAAACGTATGACCAGCATGATTCTGATTTTTAATAGGCTTAAGAAGACCCATCTTGAAATCCTCACTGTGAACACCACGGAGTGTAATGAGAAATCCAAAACAGGGCAGGTCTCTCATGTCTGTGAACTTCACGATGGTGGCTACAGAGGAACTGAACAGCACTGCTGTCATTCTTACTTCAGCCATACTCATGTAAATCAGGAATAAATAATAAGAAATTATTAGAATTAGGCTAATTTCTTTACATCTTCCATAGTAGGGCCAATGTTTTTTAAAAAAATTGAAGCTTTATAATCTTAGTTTTTAAAAATACGGCTCAAAAAGGTCTAGTTATCATCTTTTTTTAATCATCTACTACTCCAGAAAATTCAAAATAAATTATATGTATATATATAAAAATATAAATATAAATGCACAGTCAGAGTAAATACAGCAAATGTTCCCCTTGATTAAATGGCTTTGTTAGAACATACATTCTTCCAATTCTAAACCAAAAAACTGGGGTTGTGGATTGAACCTGAGAGCAAAGTCACACAGGGGGATTACACGGAGAGACAGATCTGACTGAAGGGTTCAATTCAGAGCCTTCACGGCTGGCATTACACAGGAGCAAAGACAGTGACCCAGACCCAGGGAATGCCTGAGAATGACCTGATTTTACGTCTCAGCAGTGGAAAGCAGGAGGTACCTCCTTGAAATGAATGAAGTCAGCATGATGTAAGAAACCCCAGAACCAGTCACGGGTAAGGGTGTCCAAGGTCAGGGCCAGGGAAGGAGGATGTTGGTAGAAGGGTATTTTAATAAAGAAAATTAGTCAGAACTAGGGATTTTTAATGGCTTTTCTGGCTGCCTTTGGAACAAAAGCAATATATTTGTAACCAGACCACTGCAGAGAACCACCCTGGCTGCAGCTCTGCATACACAACAATTCCCTTCCACACTGGGTGTGCCAGGAGCAGCTCTTCAGGAGCACCCACTGCTCCCTGGAACCACTCCTTGTGACCTCTGCCAGTGCTCACCACGGTCTCCTCTGCCAGCCAGGAATTCCAGGGGTCCCAAAGCCTGCAAGAACTGCTGTCCTTAACACCCACACCCACGTCTTCTGGGCATCAGGTTTATACCCCACCGACGTTCACAGTATGACACCTCACCTCTGTAAACGACCAGAACTTGTCACCAGAGCTTGCAGTAAAATGTTCCAGAGGTATCTGGGGACTGAACTTGCCTGTCCATGAACAGGGCTGTGGGTGGGGTGGTCTGGCAGGGGGACGTGGGTGGCCCCTGGTAGATGCAGAGCCCCAGCACAGGCTCTGCCGGCAGGGCTGCCCCTGAATCCAGCGCGTCTGGTGCTGGCAGATCAGAAGGAATTTTTTCTGCTTTGTATGACTTATCTGGGGAAGACCAGGTGGTTGGTACTGGAATCCCCTTTTCAAGTTTGCTCTAGACCCAGATCACAGAGGAGATGTGCAGTAAAAGAGAAGCCTCCCTTTGTGCAGAAGTTCTCAACTCCCTCACCCACTCCCACCCACCTGCACGTCAGCATCGTGTGTGTCTGAGTCAGGCTGGGACCAGCTGAGGACACCTCCGTGCCACTCATTCCCAGGGCACAGGCACAGCACCAGCACTGCACAGAGAACCTGCCCATCCCACTGCATATAAAAAATCTGAACAAGTATTGACAGAGCTACCTGGGAGCTGCCATTCTAAGAATAAGAACCCTGCCTCCCCCAAAAAGAGGTTAGGGGAAGGGAAGGAGCTGGGAAACCAGCTGCCAACAGTGCAGTGTGAACATAATCTTCAATTCACCTACATCTTTAAAGTAGAGATGGGGGGCATTAAGACCTTACTAACTCACAGGATTTAATACTCGGTTTTAAGACTTCTAATAATAATAATAAAAAGCTTACATATTCCACCAAACAGCCCCAAACAGGCAACCTTTATTATCTGTTATGTCAGCTGTGCCTAAAAAATCAAGTGAAACAGTGTGTACCCTTTAATAGTTAATCCTCTAACATGTAATTAGGCATTCACATGACAATCAGAACAGGACTATATTTCATGTTTGCCTTCCCTTTCAAAGTCTCTACTAGAGGGGCACTTACTCTGTCAAATCTGCTATAGTAATCAAAACATTGAAATTACTTCTTTCCACACTAAATATACTGGAACTGGTTGTTTGATTAAATGTAGAGCAGAGAGTGCAATTTGCTAAATTACAAGTATTCTGAACATGTAAATATAGTTTAATTACTGCAATTAAAGAAGATTACTGGAGATTGGCAGATGGGAATGTAATGCTGTTTTAATTAGAGTTTTTAATGCACTGTAACATAAGCATAATATTAACCCTTTATCCTGGAAAGGGCTGGCTAGTCTCTGAAAAATATCCTTTGAAAAATGTACTAGAGCTAGTGTTTCATAACAAGCCTTCAAGTCAATTCAGTGCAAAGCGCCGGGATGATTTGGGAGAGTTTCAGCTGTTATTTGCAGCACAGGCACTGCAGAACAGGCACAATCTGGAGCACAGTCAGGAGCAGCCACACGAGGTGGGCACATTGTTTGTGCCCCAGATGGAAGAACGTGTGAAAATACAGCGTTGGAGTAGATGGATTGTGTTTCATAAAGAGTGCAATCATAGCTACATCACCAGAGATTTAAGATTCTTTCATGAAAGTTAAAGCACCTCACACTCCCAAAGATTTACAAAACATGAAAAGAGAAAATGTTTCAAAATGCATTAGTTCAATTTTGAAAAACTGCCGCACAGAGACACAGAACAATATTGCCCGGGGCCTGGGTTATTACTACTCAGCCTCCAGAACAGTATTTGCTTCATAAAGTAATATTCCAGAATGTACTAAGCAATTTTTGTCATCTTGAAAGCTATCACTTGCAACATTTTATCCATTTAAGTCAATAGCCCATTAGAAATTCTAATTGAAAGTTCAATACTCTGCTTGGAATCTTACAATAGGGGTTGTCTTTGGAAAGCCATTTAAAGTCTTAATCTCTTTATCATTTGGTATTTTGAAGCCTAACTTTGTTCTTGTTAGGCAGATCAATGGCATTAATTTACAAAATGGGGGAAAATGTCACCCTTCATCCTTTAAATCTCAGCGCGGCGAAGAGCAGCGTAAGCGAATCCGACCGTTGCTCTCCCATATTAGCAGAAAACGGTGCCATGGGAGGTTTGACCTACAAATTTTAATTACTGCATGAAAAATTCAGTTCCTGGAGATGAATAGAGACTTGAGGAAAAGCAGAAGTCCACCTTCTGAGTGACTGCAGAGCTTAACTCTTCAAAGGCTGCGGCGGTGAATGGAGCAGCATGCGTACCTTCAATAGGCAATGGCTGCAAGGTGCAGGATCAAACTGCACGAGCAACAGAAGAAAGGAAAAGGATTTTACCTACAAAGGAGCTTTATGGGTGTCCAAAATAGACGGACACTGATACCATCCTCTAGGGCAGCAAAAGTGGTGAGAATTTGTTTTGAAATGTCCCTGACTTTGAGATAACTTTCCAGCTGGCGAGTTCACTGGTGGGGAACTCTGGGCTTTGCGGAAATCCATGAAAGCTGTGCCACATTATCAGCAAAGGGAGGATTTCACCTGTCCTCTTTGCCTCTAGCGCCAGGCAAACAGCACGTAACAATGCCAGGTGTTTTGAACCAGTGCTCCACTTCAAATCAGCACAGGGAGGAATCCTAAAATTGATCCATGGAGCACTACCAAAGAACGGCTCAGCTTAACGTTAGCAAGACTAGGGACTTCCATAGGCAATTCCAGAAAAACCCCTCAGGTTATACGCACTGAGACATTCCACAGTTTACTCCTTGTAATGCAATACAGCAGAAGAACTGTGCTGCTCTGCAGGTAACACAGGTTCAAGATCACAGCTGGAATTTTGCCATTCCAGACACTGCGATCACTTGGGCTGAGGTGACGTGGGTTGGACAGAAAATTCTCTTGTTAGCTAAATCAGAAATTAAGGATTTGGATCTCTCTTTCAATAATGGCTATGTTAATGGTAGAAGGAGACAGAGGGAGAAAAATCAAAGAGAGTGAAAGAACCCCAGAGCTGCGGCTGACTCAGGGTGTCAGGAAGCACAATGAAATGATTTGTGTGCGTATGAGAGACAGAGGGACAGGCAGAAACAGCTCATTCCAGTTCTTTACCTGCTTTTTACATCCTCCTAGCCACACCCTGCTTCAGCACAACTTGGTATCAACACCATGAACTTCCTTGTGGCAAAGAGCAGGGGCTGTACCCTGCTGTCAGCAGCACAGGGTGACACAGGGTGAAGGCAAAGGGAAAAGGGAAGGGGAAAAGGGGAAAGGAGAGGAAAAGGACAAAGAGGGAAGAGAGAGAGGAAGGGTAAAAGGAAGTCTTTCCATGAGAAGACTGTTAACGAGTAAGCAGAGGAAAGAAGCTCCTACCTGTAAGTTCTGATATATAATCTCAGGAGGTATTTCTTGTATCAGATGAGAACTCAGACCCCTGTGACACTTTCACTGCCTCAGCCAAAATCATCATTCCCACTTCAAAGAGAACCTTCTTCCCCTGCCAATGCAATACCTTGGCATTCAAAGAATGATACGGACATAACTCCAAGATTTAGTCACCTGGATCACCATTGTGGTGATGCAGCCTGGAAACCGACCTGGGAATGGTTTCGTTACAGGTTTTTGACTTGGTTTAGCCTTCCCTGAAACTGGAAAGCTCTTGGCTAGAGCCCATTTTAATATCATGGAGACCACACAAAATAATATGAGGGATTAAACTTCCAATTCCTCTTTTTCTCCTGAGTTCTGAGACTACGCGTAGGGACATGAAACATCACTTAAAATCTTCACACTGTATCTTAATTGCAACATTAATTAACATCCAACCATTAGCTTCATGCTTTTTGGTAGCATGCAGCACTGGTCTCTGCTTCACCTCCAGATACTGACTGAAATTTAAATAAATGTATTATGGTAGTTAACTATTTGGTGCATTTAAATAATTAATATTTACTTCCATTTCAAAGTAAAGGATTTCTAATGTAAAAAATGGTTTCCTCTTTTGAGAGTCTCTTATGTAACAGATTTCTTTTTTCAGCCATTATTTTAACTATTGCTAGTGAGGAAGGAAAATATTTCTAGATTGCGCAGGTTTCACACAATAAAAACATTTCCACCGTTTGGGATGGTTCTTTAGAAATCACTCAGAGGTTGTTGGGAGGTTTTTTTACAATGAAAGAGATGATAAGAAAAACTTGGTGTACCTTGGGACTCTGCCCCCAAACTGAAAGCCTCAAATACTCCTTGCTTTGAGAATTAAATCTCAGTAGTGGCTGAGAACCTCAACTTCAAGGTGCCTCACAGGGCTCAGAGTTCCCAGTGCTGCCAAGGATGGAAAATGAGTGTCTCAAGCTGAGCATCCATGAAGAGGCAGAGCCAAAGCCCCAGGTCTTGCCCAGCAAGGTTGGTGGTCTTTGCACACTCTTGGTCCTTGATCAGTAACTTGCTCCACTCCCTGAAATCAGAGACAATTCCCAGCATAGACGAGGTCTTGGAATTAGACCAAAATCTCTCTGCGTGGGAAGGGTTAAAACAACCTGAGCAGTGAAACCCCTGCAGCTATCTCATAAGCCAGCGCTTTTAGACAAATTGAGCAAAATAGTCCTTTCAGCTCAGCAGGCACATGACTTGATGCACAAAGGAGTCCTTCTAGAAATCCCATGAATACCCCCATTATCCCAAGGATTGAGCACAGAGCCACACATTTCACGCCCACTGCCACCTGTGATTAGCTTTTTTACAGTTATTATGGAGTACTTTGATGGTGATGATTGTTTAAAGGCCTCAACAAGCCTGCTAATGTGACTTGAGGACTTGACTCCTTTTCATTCCCTGGTTGCTCCAGCTATCACTCTAATTTACTTTAGGCAAAGGGGACAATAAAAAAAAAATCTGCTTGGAGAAATCACTTAGCATAAAATTGATTCAGTCTCTTAAAGAAATGCATGCCAGGATCCCATGTTAAAGTAAATTAGATATACGATCAAACGAAGCTAACAGTCATTTGAGCCCTGGACTCTTGTGTAACATCTTAAATTTTAACAGAATCAGCCAAAGAAAAACAAAGGAAGATGCACAGAGCAGTTCCAGCCAATTGGTTTGCCTGGAACTTTCCCCTGCTTTGCTCGGTGTTTTACGGTGCAAATGTGAAGCAAGATGTTGGCTTCAGGGAAAATGTATTTTACTGTTTGCAAGAAGTGCTTCCAGAATGGATCATATTGTAACACTCAGAGCAAAATAAAGGGACACCAAGGGAGCAGTAAAACGGATTGGAGTGAGTGTGAGGAAATGAGGGCTCCAGCGGTGACGAGCAGGGGAAGGGGATGGATGAGGACGCCTCTGCTTTTACAGAGAGCTTGTGCTGATCGCAGTCTGGCAGCTCACAGAGGCATGGAGGGGCACATACAGAAGAAGTAACTAACAGCAGTGTGTAACTTCTCCCAGAGTTTCCTCCTCCTGTTTACTGCATATGCTCAGTGGAGTGTTCAGCTGTAGCTGTCAGTGCCTACTACTCCAAGCTGCTCTCCAGTTTCACACTTACACATCCCTGCTGAGACCCATGGTGCATTTCTTTCTGTTTTCAAGGCAATTCCAGGCATAAAGGCCCAGGACGTACTCAAGGAGCCCACATAGTCATCCATCACAATTGCTTTTCTGAAACTGAAATTAGATTTATCATTCTGTCCTTGCCATTCTGTGCTGCCACTACGTCCCATGGTTAGATGCCCCTGCTGCCCAAATTGCAGGCCTTGTCCTGGGAAGCAAGTGAATACCCTCTAGAGAAAACTGCATACAGTGCCCAAGATGACTGACCTCTGCCTTCACAGAGGAGCAAACACCATCCCCTCAATTTAAAACCAATCATCAACATCTCTTTCTAAGTTTGTCATCAGTAGCAGCATTAAGGCGATGTAATTTATCAAATCCCCGAGATTTGGTAACAGGAATGTGCTGCTGCCCCCCTGTAAACAGGCTGGCTGCAGTTACACGAATGAGCTGCTTTTCTTCAGGAGTCATTACTGTTCTGGCCCAGCAGAAACCCCAGCTTCCCAGCATCACAGCTGGTGGAATTACACGTGCAAGAAGTCTTTAAAGTACTGTTTTAGAGAAACAGAGAGCAACAGACGAATTGAGGTAGTTTTGGATTTCAGAGTCGGGGAAAAAAGATGCAAAGACTACACAGCTTTGCTGGGGCCTAAATGAGAGGACTCAATGTGTGGCCATCCTGTGCTGATGAGCATGTTGCTTTGGATCCATCTATTATGGACCTTTTGGACTCTTTGTATTCACTCACACTCATGTAAAAATCAAGACAAAACAATGTGAAGTAAATTTGTGAAAACGAGTTTAGTGTCCTTCCTTTGTTTTCCTGGTGCTTCCAACCTCCTTAGGGCTGTAGCTTGATGTTTTTAGCTGTAAACTTATTAAATCACTGCCTTCCTGAGGCCTGGTGATTTAATCTCCAAGGGTGATTTAACCTCCTGGTGATTTAACCTCCATGGAACACGTGTGCCAAACCAGATGGGACAGTGACCCACCTTATTTAAAAAAAAAAAAAAAAAAAAATCAAACCACAAGAATAAACTGATAAACCTTCAGATTTTGAAAAACAAAAATACTATGAACTGGCTCCCAGTGCAGCCCCATAAACATATTTGTTTATTGGCATCCATAGCTGTACATGAGGTACAACTGGCTGGGAAGGGCAGGAACAGGAACACCTTTGAATTCACTGGTGCCAAACACCTCGTAACATCAAGAGACAACTTAATCCAGGAACTCACTCAGTCAGCTCTTCTCTCTGCTCCTGCTCCTGGTGGAAATGGCACAGATGGCTGGCTATGCTTCTGTTTAGTCTTATTCAAAGACATTTTCCAAAAGTCATTCTCTGAGCAAAGAAGTAGTGAAAACTTGGTGCTATGGATTTGTGTGGAGAAGCTGATGGAGTTGTGAGATCCAGATGAAGATCTAAGAAGTCAGCAGGGTGCAGTCCCTCTCTTCTGCTATGGCTCCTGAATTTGACATGTCCAAAAAGATGCCAATGTATGTTCAGTTTTCCCCTAAGGTATGGCACCAATAAGATCCTTTACACAGAGGCCTGTTTCCTGATAATTTTAATACTCAATGAGTCCTTATTTACTATAAAATTTGGCTGAAATATGTCTATATGCTTCAAAGATCTTGTGGAAACTAGAACACAGCCAGAGAACACGATCACTTTGGCTTTGCTTCCCCAGGATTATCAAATATCATTCCCTGTCCTTCACCCTGCAGGTTCAGTCTCATGTCACTGATGTTCACACCTTTAAACGACGTGGCCGAGCAGCCACAGAGCCACAGCTCCGTTCCACGGATGCCTGACTGTGGGACACAGCAGGGAAGGGAAGAGGGTCTACAGATCCTCATCTTCCCAGGAATTCCGTGCTTGGTCAGCACCATTCCTGCTTGGCTTCCTTAATGAACACAGCTTTAATTGTGCTGGAGCAGTTCCTATTAATGTAATAACAACTTGCATTTGCACAAGGGCTGTGTCACATTTATTATGAAGGGAGGATGTGCACAGGCAGCAGCATTTCCATTAACAGCCCACACATGATGCTCTCCCGAGTTTCTGTGGAAACAGTCTAATCCAATTTATCTTCCTGAAGCTGTGGTCTCTCATAAGACATAACCCCCTTTTCCTACTTCCAGGGATCGTGCTGCTTGGCACAGTCATCAATCTCTCCCACGACCGGCCAGTCCAGGCTAATTCAGGGAGAATATCTGTATTTGGTGATAAAAGACAACAAAAACTCTATTTCTTCAGGTTAAAACCCAGTTACATTACAATTCAGTGGGAGTTTTGCCACTGACTTCAAAGGGCCAGAAGGCTCCCCCAGCCATGTCCTGGGAGAGCAACACGATCCTAGCACTGTCCAGAGGCTGGAAAGAATGGCTCCTTCTGGAGCAAAACTTCTTCAAGTTTAAAGCTGAGCTTTCATTAGAGGCCACAAGGTCTGGTATTCCCTAAAAATATACCAAGTAACTGTATCACTGGAGAATTTTAAAAGAGCTGTTATTTTATGCCCTAGTCGTTTCAAAGCAGATTGGGTTAGTCTGGCAACAGCAATTTCTAAAGGAGTAACATGAAATATTTAAACATTTATAGAACAAGTGGCCCACTTAGGGGCTCATCTAAGTTTTACTAAACATCTCTGGTTATGCCTTGCTGTGTCAGCAAAAAGAGGCTGAGATTTAAATAAATAAAACCTAGTAGCATGTAATAACACAGGGAAAAAAAAAAAGACACATCAAGTTCCTACTGAAAAGAAAATCGAGCTCTAAGTGATCTCTGTACCAACGACTCTGCTTGTCTCTGCAGCTGAGCAGGAGACAGCTTTAATCTCCAGGCTGCATGTTATTTAACTAAGCTGAAATTGTTCTCAGTGATGTGAAGTGCATCCACTAAAGATAATGATCCCATTTTGGATTGACTCTTTATTTTTTTAACAAAGGGGGACAGGTGGATATACTGAGGATAAATGTTTTTCATTAACTGCAGCGAATCATCACAGTGCCTAGTTCCATGAAATAGAAATTTGTGGTATTCCTGACAACTGTTTCTTGTTGCTGTCTTCCCCTCTCATCAGTGTGTTATGGCCTGCTTAGGAACGGATTTACTTCAGAAACCTTGAAAGTGTCCCTGGAGTTAAATCAGCCACCCATGCCCAAGCCCAGCCAGCCAAATCTTCACCTCCAAAAAATGACCCTGAATTGTATTCTGCACTGAGAACTCATTCCAATTCCTTTCAGTTCAGAGAGACATTTTAAGTAACTGCTTAGTTGGATACTTCAAACCTGGAAGGGCAGATTCAATTACTTCCCTAAATTAGCAAGGACTACACCCCACTGGAATGACCTGCCTCTGCTTCAGAGCTGACCATGAACAGAAAAGGGCTGGAGGTGATGGTTTCCTTTCTGGGTTATCCCTGTTTCACCTGCACTCCTGATTTATGACAGCATGAAAGGACATTAGTAGCTAAATTTCAAAAGTTTTCACAGCAGAGAAAGGCAACAGCACCCTGAACCTGCTACTTCTGCACCTTCACGTGTCTCCTCTCCCAGTTCTGCTTCCCACAGTATATTTGGCTGGTGACATCAGCTCTACCTTCAGCTGAGATGGCCTAGCAGAGTGTGCCCAAAATTGTAATTTTTTCAAGGTTGATTTTGCAACAGCAGAACCACAATGGAATGCCACATCTGGACAACGATGATGTGCAGTGTGCAGGAAATGTTCACGATTCCTCATTTCCATGTAGGATGGAGAGCATAAGCCTGCAAGGCTCAGTGTTTCCTCCTGGAGTGAGCAAAGGTCTCATATTTGCACTTTACTTCAGTCACCTGCACAATCAATTACTGCCAGGTACAATCATGAATTTAAAGTGAGACCTACCTTCTCTGCCTTGAGCACTCTGACAGATCCGTGATTGAACCAAGCCCACAGTACAACTTTTCCTTCTAAATGCCAGAGGCCTGCTCGTACCAGTTGGAGGTTATTTGTTCATACTCAGCTCTCATGTATTTCAATGTAAAAATGAGAAATAATTAGCGACTCATTAGATCAGGTGACCTAAAGCTGAATTTGGGCCCTTTTAATCCCTGGAGAGAAGCTGGTAGATAAAGCTCAGAACTTCAGCGAAACCAAAGTGGTATTATGGCAGTCCCAATGAATGGGTAGCCCCAAGTGCACTGGCCACCCAGGGCCATAGAGAGGCAGATGGACCATGCAATGCACCATTAATAACCTTCCTAAATTGCTGTGAGCCCCTGAATACATTGCCAGTGCCTGGATTTTCACTACCCTACCTGAGAGCTCCCTGCATGAGTTTCAGCTCCCTGATGCCCCTCTGTGCCAGATGATTTTCTGACCCTTTTACAGGATGCACAAAATGGGGCTTTGGCATTTGACTCTGTGCACTACCGCAGCGACAACCTCCGTGCTAGGTGACAAATTGTTGGCAACATCCACGGGGAGGAAATCCTCTCCTGGCTCCTGTCAGAGTGGCTATTTTAGCTTTGCCAACAGAGCATTGACAAGAGGATTAGAGGTTCTTCTAATGCCACTTCGTCTTTTCAGGTTAATTTATGCCTTGTTCTTTATGCTTGTTTAGTTAAGGACATGGTGCAGGTATGGAGAGAAAAATGTCAGAGAATCACCACCTGGCCCCTCTGTTTTGATCCGGCTGACAAATGCCAGAACCTTTGAACAGCAGGTTGCTAAATAATAAACAGACCATGTCTTTAAAAACACCTGGTGCCTGCTTAAAATGGTCATTTTGTACCAGGTTAGTCCCTGGCACAGGTGCCAAGCTCAAAGACATGAGGCTCCCCTTTCCCTCCCCCGCCCACCAAACAGAACACCAAAAAGTAGAAGACACAACAGCAATTAGGTGTAGTGAAAGGTTAGAATCCATCCTACCAGCCACAAGGAGCATGAGGAACAACAGCAAAGCCCCTTTCTTAGTGGAAAAACTTCAGGAAAGGGAAGGGAAAATAAATAAACAAGGATGAAAGAAATGCCCAGTGGCAACCATTTTCAGTGTGACCTAGTGAGCTTTCAACTTCAAACCAGTCAGATCAAGAGCTTCCCAGCGGCGTCACCCAGGGATCCGTCACTCACACATCAGCCTCGCTCACTCTGCCTTGTCTCACGCAGACACGCTGCCAGATACAGAAATATCACGGCCTTCTTGCATGACAAGGAAAACAAAACAACACAAAACCCCCTCAGCCCAACAGCCCTGGTGAAGCCTGAGAGCACTGACAAGCCGTGACCCCATTGTCCACAAAAGGGCAACGTCACCAGGCAGAGCAGGGAGGATGCAAACTGAATGGTAATTGGGAAACCATCTGCTATTAAAATGCAACCCAGGCTGAAGCCTTCCACTGAGCCCTTCCCACAGAGAGAAGATGAGGCTGGGATTTACTGGGAGGAGGCAATAGCTGCCCTGGGTGCTTTGCAAATGGAGGGAGGGCATCTTCTTTCCGCTCATCATTTGGGTTCTGAGCAACTTACAGTGTTGTTGAGGTAGGGCCTGGGGCAAAACGGCTGCACCTCCATTACTGCAGCTCTCAGGGTACAGTGTTAGACACCAGAAATGACTGATGTGATTCAGAACGTGTCCCTGAGCCTGACAGCTTGGACAAGAACCCAGAAGTAAAAGACTCGTATTTTAAGGGAAGCACAGAAGGACAGGAAGAAGATCAGAAAGGGAAAGAGAAAGATGTCACTGAAGTTGAGGCATCAATATCTGACTGAATGTAATTCTACAAAATAGCTCGAAGTGACCCACAGTAATCAACCTTTCAATTAGGTTTCAATGCAATAATTTACCAATAGCAGCCACACAGTAACTACACCAATTTTTGTCCAATCCATTTTTACCATATTAAAGGTTAGAAGTATTCATGGAGTCTGGAGACAGACATTAGGAAAATATCTCAAGTATTTAGTGTATAAACTTGGCATTTATGGTCTGAAATAGGGACAGTCAGCGCTGATGAATCCTTGGCAGTTTCCTTGTTCAAGACAGATGAAGAACTCTGTAATTTCAGACTGATGCTGAGAAACTATATATACACACTGCCTTTTTCATGAATCTCTTAAACCAAGGAGTGAAAAATGGGCAGACATCCTCATGTTTTCAACAGTTTATACAGCCTCTTGCACACACTGTAAGCAGACTCAATAACAAGTGAGTAACAGCCACTCTCCAACAGAAAGGGAGACATTTTTCATCCAGCTATTTGTTACCAACCTTTGAACTTGCTACTTTCAAACCCTTGCCCATCAGCCATTGGACAAGCTTAATTTGAAAATTAACAAGTATTTTGAAAGCACTTACAAAAAAGCCAATATTGCACCTAAGCACTTGCAGCATAACTGCAGAGAACATACTGGTGGCACAAGGTGTAAATCATCCTGCATTTCTGGACAGAATGTTACACAGTCAACACGATCATCCATTATTACTGGGAAAGAATGGCACATCTGATTTTCAGCTCCAGAGGAAGGCTGCAAATGAAGCCATGTGATGATTTGAAAATCCATTTGCATCAATGACATTCCTAAAAAAAGCACACAGGTGTTTCATGGCAGTATTTCCAGAAAGAAGCTCCCAAGGTGGCTATAAAAATGTGTATTTTTACATAGAGTCAGCAACATCTTTCAAGTTGAAAGTGGTGTTCAACATCTTTAAGTGTATCTGCGAGTCACCTGCTTGGACACTAGAAAGGACACTGTGTGGCAGGTCATGGATGAGAAATACCCAGAACAATGCACATCATGAACAACACAAAGGCTGGAATGTGTCCTCCTAAGGCCTTCACAGAGCTGGCAGTGGCACAGTAACGAGCTGAGGGGTTCGTTAGTGTGGCATCTGCAGAGAGCCAGCGACGCGTGGGCAGCCGCGCTATTTCCTGCAGATAATTTGTTACCAGACAAGAGAAATGCGGCCCAGCCTGGCTCAGATTCCCCCTGTCTCTTGCCCAGGCCTGCGTGTGAGCCCGTTCTGGGGCCGATCCCGCGGCCCTGGCGGGGACACGGGCCTGGCCGCGCCCCACGTGCCGGTGGCGGCCTGGCGGGGACTCCGCCACCTCCCAGAGCCAGCTGCAAGTGGAGAAGCGGCTCCGAACGTCTCCCACCAGTTGGCAAACAAACGAGACATCGTGTTTGTGCAGTTCAAGCTGTGTTGCCAAATTCTAATAGAACGAGAGTTTCTGTAATCCCGAAAAGGGGCTATGTGATCCTTGGAAACAAGATGCTCTTGTCTGGCCTTCCATTCATTTTGTAAAACATGTTAAGTTTAATTTCAGTGCTTGGAGCTGCAGCTGGCCGAGGAGCAAAATCACATTCATGTGTTAAAAAAAGAACTGGAAAGGGATGCAAGCTGCTAAATTTTGATACTGATCTGCAGCCAACCTCCAAAGAATGGCTCGGTCAGGACTTCTGGGCTTTTTCCACTAAACAAGCAAAATATGACTCCATTTTTTACGGTCATAAAACCAGATTTTCTGTCATTTCTTTTTCTCAATGTAGGTAATAGCAATATTAAACATTTTTGCTTTTCAGTGAAAAACATCCGTGCCCCACACCATTCTCTCTCCATAGTTCTTGGGGCTGGTCCTAGCAGTGCCAGCCAATTCCCTCTGCTGCTGCACCAGCTGCAGAATTAGACTTTCAGGGAAGGAATTTCAGGAATGAAGAAATACCTGGTGTCATTCAAAGTAGCTAAGTAGAGAATCTCTGACTGATGACAGACATTTTCTTCCCATAGCTACTGACCTCCCATGTTCACCCCTCCAAATTCTATGGCAATATTAATTACACACCTATTTCCAAACCCATTGGGCCAAATCCCGATCATAAGAACAGAAACAGGCAGAGGAACATGTCATCTTGTCAGTCACCAAACAAGATGTGGCTGGGGCAACACAGTTCAAACTCATTGTCAAACCCACACCAAGGTCTAGTGCAACCACAGCCACCAGCCAGGGACTGAGTAACAACCACTCTCCTGATTGTTACTGCCTTCTGAGGTCACTCTGTAATCCCAGACTCTTTGGAATCTGATCCAGCCTTTGTAAGTCTTTCCAGAGATCCACTCCAGCCTTTGTAAGTCTTTCCAGAGAGCTGAACAAACCTTGGTTCAAGTCCCTGTGATTCCTCCTGTGTCAACCTAATCCAATGAAATGAATTTTTGCTTTACCCCAGCTGCCAGGTAACATCCCTCCTGCAAGGGGTCTTGCTTTGGTACAGATCCCTCACATCTTTCTTATACTCCAATAGTCAATTTACTTTTAACACAAAATCACTTGTTTACAAAAGGGTGTCCATTTGCAGCGAAAGATCACTTTTAAAATTCCCATTAAACTGCGAACCATGGAGCTTGAGGCCAAATTAATTTTCCTACACCAAGTTAAAAATGAATCCCTAAATATTATGATGCCTGCTGTGTTTGGTTTCTATATTCATACCTCAGGCATACAGTTACTGACAAAAGTAAAGGCACTGATAAGATCTCTCCCAGAAAGCAAGAATTCCCCTGAAAGAAAACAGACTGCAGGATTTTACAGTGTTGGAAATCTACTGAATGTAGACATATAAAATATTTTTTAAAGACAAATAGTCAACATCTACAAGCCTTTGTAGTTGCTCAAGATTTTGTTAATGAATTTTGCATTGCTGGCTTGTTATTGGACCAAGACGCTCAAGGGAGAGAAGCTTCTGGAAGACAAACTAGTATGGGCAGGAAAAAAGGGAAAGAGGGAAAGGAAGAGGCTGAGGCAAAAGCAGAGGCTGAAGTGAGAAGTCAGCTCATACAGCTGGGCCTCAGAGGGGATGGACTTTTCCTGTGCATCTGCCTCGCTGCCCCAGGTAACCAGAGGGACTTTCCCACCAACAAATCACTTTTTGGGAAATATCTTTTCCCCAAGCAAAACCTCCACACTGCTGCCAGCAATGAAAGGCCCATGCAGGGCAGTGGCACCAGGATCTCGTCCTCAAAAAAAGCAGCTTTTAATTCCACTTGTTTCCCTAAGTAAGCAGTCTGGCCAACACTGTTGTCAAAGGTTGAATGCATTCCTGCCTGGTTTTCAGCTTTAATATACTTGTACTCTCAAATCTAGATTCCATTTTACAGCTCCTGTACACCTTGTCTCATGTGTTTTCTGAATGTTAAAGGTGTCACAGTATTTTCCATCACTGCTGTATAATACTGAGTAGTTCAAAGAGCTGGCTGAAATGCCATTTCCCCCATTACATTCAGAGCACAGACAAAATCTTTTATTCTATTTGAAGTATTATTTTTCAGGTTCTCATAAAGGCTATAAACATAATTTTTTTTTTTAAGGTAACAGAAATTCATCTCTCTGAGACATCCAGTTTCTCATCTAGGCATGGATTTCATGTTATATTCGGGTCATATTTACCTGATTCAGCATGCTGGATGTCTGTGAGTTTTCTACACTTAAAACTTCTCTGATGCCATGGTCTGACTGTAACAGCTTCCTCAGCCCACTGACAACACTCAAGTGAAAGTGGCAACAGGGTTTAAATTTCTGTTTAATCCTTTTGTTAAAAACCATCCACAATGACAAATAGAGGAGACAAGGAAGCTTCATTCCTATAGTGGAATCTGTCTAAAATCCAATGACACTGGAGCTATTCTGGACCTCTGAAGATGGTTTTGTTTGGATTCTTGGCTGCTTTCCAGCCACTCCATCCTTTCTTGCTGGACACTGCTCCACAGCTTGCAAACAGAGATGCTTCTTCCCATCCTATTTCCTACGTTGTTTCAAGCATTCCTTTTATTCTTGCTGGGAAGTGTTTGGGGCTGAACTAGAAAAAGATAAACTCTTCTTCAGCCTAAAAATACTTAAGTGGCTTAAAAAGGCTAGCTTAAAAAGCCCTAACATTTCCATCTCAAACCCTGAACCTAGCCTGAGATCACATGCATACCTTTATTAAATATAAAAGCAGGACTAAAACATCAGCTAAAAAGGACATCTGTAGTACCAAGGCCAGGAAACTCTCAGCAAAGTGTACCTTGCCAGGGGTGGGTGTTTAAGCTTCCTCCACTTGTAAATAATGTATTGCTGGAGCAGAGTGTTCTGAACAGAAATAACAATTTTGATTGACACCTGCAATACAGCAGCTTCCTGAAGAAACACTATTTCCCTGCTCTGTGAACGGATGCCTCTAGAACGTCGAAACACGGCAACCTGCCTCACCCTTACCATGTCTCATCATCTCTGGAATTCTCTTAACTGCTTTCTAACTTCATTGCCCAATCCACACTTCAGAGAAGCAGAACATTTAGTAAAATGCAAGAGGTAAATAGTTGCTAGGTTTTGTCACAAATAAATTTCAGCACAGTAAATTGATTGTGAGAAACAGTTTATTTCTGTGTGGGATTTTTAACACTTAACAAACAGCTAGCACTCATGGTAAGACCCTGGCACTTGGAGACCCTGCATTCCAGTGACATGAAACATTTAGTCCTGAGGTTTCCCTCCAAGCCTTAATGAAGAAAAGTGTGGTCTAAAAAAACTGAGATCCTGTACCTGATTTTGTACACCTCAGGGTCATCTGTGGCTGGGTGCAGGGATTTAATTCAGGACCATCTCATTTCAGTTAAATGTGAAACACGGAGGTGAGAGAATGAAGCAACTAAGAATAGAATCTTTTTAAGCAGCAGTTAAGTCAATCCTTTTAAACTTTACTGGGGATTTACTTCAGGAGAAGCTTATTTGTGTTGTGACCAGATCTCTGCAAAACCTTGGCTTCAAATGATGAAACATGGGATAGGTTGAAAACGTCTTTTGTTGAACACGTGCCAAGGAACATGTAGATTTGACCTGATTAATATTTTCAGATAGAAAACATGCACAGGGCTGATATCAGTGCAAAGTTTTTGACCTCAGCTATCAAAGCACATTTGCTGACTTTGGCTGAGTTTCCCTTTCAGATTTGGAGCTTGAAGCCCAACACAGGTTGAATGTATACAAAGCAAAAGTGGGAAAAAAATAATATTTGCACAGAGCTCTGCAAACTGACCCATACTCAGCTCTAATGACAACATAATGGTTTATCCAGCTGCACAAAACAGAGGCAAGAAGCATAAGAAGAATGCCTCTGCTTTCTTAATTTTTAAAGATGTGTTTGGACTTCAGCACACGTGGGAGATTTTTTTCCTGAATGCATGTACGTACACTTCTAAAAGTGCACCACTAGCATTTTAAACCACATTAAAACATGTTTAAGCCAGAATGGAAGGTTTGCTTCCACTGAGAGCAATAAAAAAGAAAGAATACCAACCCATACGACTGACTTTATAAATCTTTGGATTATCCTGCAGTCTGTGGGGTATCTTCTGTCTAAACTGCCGGCAGCCCCCGGGGGATCGGGATGGATCGTCCCTCGCCCCTCCCCAGCAAACAGCCCGAGCCGTGATTATTGCGAGCTCTGGGAGACACACTGAGCACTGAGCCGAAATGTTTGTGTGTGTCAGATCAATCTTTTCACTGACCAGGACAGCTGTACTCACAGGGGGACCACCAATCATCCCGCTAGGAACTGCTTCTGTCCTTCAACAGGCAATTAACTTGAGTCCATTACAGCTCCCCCGAGGCCTCCGGGGGGCTGCAAAAGGCATCGACTGAAAGGTCAGAAACCTCATGAGGACAGGAAAGAAGCTGTGCCTGGCGAAATGGAGTGGAAAGCAGTAGCTATTTGTCACCCGCTAGTAATTCAAAAAAAGGGGGGAGGGAGAGGCTTGAAGGGGGTCCAAGCCTTGAGCACAACTGCGAGCACGTGGCAGTGGGAAGAGCAGAAATAGGAGCTACAGGAGGTTCTCTGGGACAAAGATTTTATCCAGTGTAGAGGTGGAGGAAGAGTCAACAGACCCCAGCAAACCCCACTCAACCAATTCTACAAAGAAACTGGAAGTGAGAAAGTGCCCAGGCTGATTAATAACCCACTTACAGCCCCAGGAAAGCTCCGGGTAAGGAGTCCCTGGGGGCTGAGGTTCACCACTGACACAAACATTTCAGGAGAGAACCAACAAGGAATTAAGTGACCAGGAGCACACAGAGAGTGGCATTCATTAGTACCAGCATTTTTCAAAAAGAAGCAACTGCTTCAGTCCAGTGGTGAAAAATCAACAAACATGGTGGCTTGGAGGATCTGTTATAGACTGCTCTCTATTTCGGTTTTAGAGTCCTGGGCAAGACCACAGCAATGATTTGGTTGTGGAGGTCTCAGCTGAATCCCTGCACAAACCTCTCCAGGTACAGCACCAACCACCTCTGGCAGTTTTCCTATGGAAATGCAATCAAGTGATGCCAGGTGGGTGGCCAAAGGAGGAGAATCAGCCTATACAGAATACTTAATTTGCACATGAGTGCAAGGAAGAGTTAGACTAAATTAGTTCATGATGTTAACTTGGAATAACTTTCATCCAGTTGACTCGTTAACTTTCACCCACAGCACTCAGTGGGAAGTGTTATCACTGTTGCTCATTCCTGTGATAAGAATATTTCACAGAGATCTGGCAGTACCTGTGCAATCAACAGAACAAGCTGAAATATGGCAAATGTTAACTCTTCAACAACAGCACTTAAAAGGTGAACAGCAAGAAACAAAATAGTGAAAAATTGTTGTCAATTTCTTTGGACATGATTCTGAATTATTTGTGTAATTGTAATTTTACTTGATGTACAAAACCTAGACTGCATTAGGAAAAAAAAAAGACAGGAGAAAGACATAATCAGCAAACCAGGTTTTGATGTGTCCTGTCTTCAGATGACTGTACAGGGACTGCAAACACCATGAGCTCCACTGCTTGCAGACAGAAACCATGGCAGGCTTCGACTCCATCTGCAACATCTCCAGCATATCTTAGATTATGTAAAATTTCTGTATTCCACTTTCACGCAAAAGAAATTCTGGTGGCTGTGTTCTTTGTTTGTGGAGAGATGTGCATCCCCTGTCCAGATTAATTATGATGGTATAAATGTTTGACCTTGTGGAGCACCCGCCACCCAGGGGCTGACAGGCCTGGAGGTCACTGAGGGTGGGTTGGTTGTCCCACTGTCAGCTTAACCAGGCCTCCCATCTACAGAGGGCCCAGGCAAGGGCAAGAATATCCCCGTGGATATCACCATCCACTCAGTCACCTGTAGTCCCAGCATCACAGGGGGATGTGATGGCATATTTCTTACCCATTTCCACAGAGAATTCTATTTTCCATCTCCTCTTCCAGTCTCTTATTTTATGGGTTCAAACTTAATTTGCTCTCTGCCTTCAATATTTGATGTGCACACACAGTGTGTGTGTTTATATCTACATCTAAATATCTATACATCTATCCCCAAACTTTTCTTCCCCACATGTAGTTTAGTAAACCCATATTGTGGATTTAGGTAAACTACAATTACAGAACCCTTTTTGTTCTAATATCAACTGCCTTGTCCCCTCTCCCTTGTGTTCTCCTTTCCAAAATGCCTCTGACCACACTAAGGGGTGTCAGGTTAGTTCATTCCCGAGGGCTGCCTGCATTCCTGACACCCAGCACCACAGGGCTTTATCCTCGGGAGCAGCAGGCTGATGTTTAAAAGAAGCTGCCAATTAGTATCCAAGACACCAGTTAACAAGACAGTTTCTCCTAATGGCTTGTATTGATGAATGAATTAATGAAATCCCACAACTTGTTTATGTGTGCAGAGTACTGGTGTGACACCCCTGGCAGCACACAGACACCTGGGGCTGTCAGCAGCCCTGAAGGTGGCACCAGCCTGCCCTTCACACACTGTCTAGACAGTCCTGCAGAGGCACCTGGGCAGAGCCACAGGCCAGGACCTCAGGGCAGCACTGCAGGCTGCAGTCACTCTGGCTATGGCCCAGGGCTGCCATTTAAGAAAGCTGGAAGAACAAAGCTCTGGCAGTTTATGGGATAAACCCATCCAAAGTGCCACCACTGGGGAACTCACTCTGGTTTACCTTTGAAATGACACTCAAGCTTCAATGGTCAACCCACTTTTTATGCATCCAGAAAGATACATACTGAGATGAAGATACTGAGGCAAGCTTGCTCTACCTTTATTTAGAAGACCATTAATATCAAGTGCTCAATTTTATTTCTTATCAAGTAAAGCTTCTACTTTTTAAGGGCACTTGAACTTTTCTAGGAGCACGAGTAGCAGCATTCGATTAGAACATGAAGTAAATACTAACAGCATTAACAGCATTATTGCCTCTTAAAGCCAGATTTGATAAGCAGGAAACAGATTTGCACATGCATGCACCACTTCGTGTTGGTAGCAGAAGGTACAGATACACAATCGTGTAGTGTCGAGGTCTGGGTGCCAGAACAAGTTACCACAGTGCTGGAACATCACCCTGGGTGTGCTGAGAGCTTGTCTTGTCTTCCTAAGGATAGTTTGGTTTGCTCAAATCACTACAATAGTAACTTTTCCCCAGTTAAATGAATGTACCATCAGAGAGCCAGAGACTCCACTCAGCTCTGGGAACTTTGCAGTGAGACCTCAGAAATTCAACCGAGATGCACCAGGGGTTTGTAGGCAGGGCCCAGAAATGAGGTGCCTTCACTTGATTTTGGCCACAACAATGTATATCAAACACTAAGACTGAAACGACTGAGATGCACTATGATGCATGTTTTATTGACAGGAGATCATAAATCATGTGTAAAACTTATCCAGCTGTCTGCCACCTCCTGTCCTTCTCTTTCCTCCAAAAGAGATAAAACAAGCATAAAACCATATTGATTTAAATCCTTCAGTCACTATTTGGGGACAGTTCCTTGTGAACTCAACAGGCATTTGTTTGATTTATCACAAATTCATGAGGGTGTTGAACACATGACCAGTCCTGGAAATGAAGTTGACATAGCTTGTCTAACTGTAGACGTAAGAGGAGTGTGAGGCTGTGGATAAATGAGAGTCTGTGGTGGCCAAAAAGCAGCAATTACATGTGAATAGCATGAGGGAGAGAAGCAACACAGATCTGTTTATTTTATTTGAACTCAAGAAGAAAACAGATCTGTCTATTTTATTTGAACTCAAGTATTTGGAGCATGTTATGGAAGAAATTTTTCTCAATGCAGGTGGTGAGGCCCTGGCACAGGCTGCCCAGAGAGGTGGTGGCTGCCCCATCCCTGGAAACGTTCAAGGTCAGGCTGGATGGGGCTCTGAGAGACCTGATCTAGTTGAAGATGTCCCTGCCCATGGCAGGGGGGTTGGACTGGATGATATTTAAATGTCCATCCCAACCCAAACCACTGCATTTTCTATGATTTTACTGCCTTCCTTAACCAGAAACCAACACGTGCTCGAGGACATAACACTCTGTGCAATCAGCCCTTCAGTGGAGAGATGGAGGACAGATTTGCATTCAACTAACTGATCAAATGTTAAGAATTTCTTAATTGCCTTAATAGTTTAATTTTATTTGTCTCTAATCTAATTAGTAAAGAGAAGTGTGCTTGGGGGGAGCTGATTGAAGGGGAGGGGATTGCCTTCATGTCTGCAATGTAGAAACCTTCCGCTCCCTCCGTGGCCTCAGTGCAGGCAGTGCAGGTGTCAACAGATCCCTGTTTCCTCCTCATTATCCCACTGCTTTGCTGGACTGTCTGTTCTTGGAAACTTCCTTTTAGGGCTTTAATAGCAGCATTCATTTCTGCTGCAGATAAGGTGAGTCCAGCTTTTTATGCGCAGTAATTTAATAGGAACTCAGGTCTAATTTAATAGATCCTTTATGTCTCTGTCAAAGGCTGTTAGCATTGATTGCTGCAATGGCTCACACAAGTCTGTAAATACATTAATCTCTCGAGAGCCTGCGACAACAACGCCATTCACAGTGTGAGCAATACAGATGGACAAACCCTTACTGCATAAATGAGGGACTGACCAAAAACTTACACTAAATGAAGTCTGAAAAACTCTGAAAATCAGGGTAGTCCCTGGATCCGTGAATCCTACTAAATCTGGACCAGGCCTACTGAAGCTCCAGAAGTACCAGGCTGACTCAGTTAATGCATGTCAACACATTTTGTTCAAGTTTAATTTACAAGCTCTCTCCCTCTTTCAGGAGCCCAACCTGAAAAGGAAATGAACAAGTGGCAGACAAAGTGAGAGAGACCCATCCTAGTGCTGAAAGCTGGCCAAGACATCCAGGGACAGAAACTCTCCATGCTGCTCCCACAGAGGAGATACTGATGTACTTGGTATTTATTCACTTTTTTCCCTGTCTACACCTTCTACAACACTTGACAGTATGGGAAACCCTGCATGGGACTGAATTCCTGCCAAGTGCTGAACATCCACAGCTCCAGCTGCTCTAAGAGGCCAACAAAGTGCCCAACCCCTCAGCTGAGGGCTCTGCAACTCCCACTATGGACTTTTTTCCCTCTAAACAACTGGCCATCACTGGTAAAGGTACATTAATACAAGGAAGGAGATTCATCACTGACAGATCCAAAGGCATTCTGTGCAGCACAGCATCGTGTCCTTTTCATTTCAAAGCCAGCCTCTAAGAGAGCTGGGTTAGGAGGCAGAAGGAAAACATCATGGCAGGAATATCGGTGTATTTTGGATGCAAAGCAGAAGCTTATCTGTTTTACTACTGCAGCACCAGAGAAAATCAATTTTGACACAGAACTGCCACTTTACAAGAAAATAACTATACTTTCCAATAACCTAATCTGTGCAAAGCCTACTGAAAATTCCCTAAAGAACCAGTAGTTAAAACCTCCATTAAATCAAAGGGTTTAATATGGGAAGGGAAGAGAGGATGCAGTTTGACTTGGGAATATAATGGACTCAGTGGGGAAATAAATATGTTGTTTTATGTGTACAGTTACAGAATTTGAGAACACAGCATTCATTTCAAAGGGAATTCTCTTGCTGTGCAACTTATTCCTAAACAGATGTGATTTTTGCTTATTCAAAAACATTTAGGTAACAATTACAGCATAATAAATTATAATTGCCATCATCTTCCAGCCATGCTTTGACTTTTATGCAAACACAAAGAAAATGCAATTATATAGAACTGTAAATCCTATTTTCAGGTAGCTTAGAGCACTGACAGAACACTTGTTTATTTTCCTTAGAATGAACAATACTTTAAAATATCCAAAGGAAAAAGCCATATCTGTTAGGAGGCCTGGCAGCCTGATAAGGTCTGTTTTACACAGCTCCTGCTCAGAGAGGGGCCCAACTCTAAGGAAGTTCATTATCTTTTGGAAAGTGATATTTTACTCTTAGGCTTTATATTAGGAGTCTGCCTAAATTAGTTTCTAAGCTGACGTTTTAACTAAGCAAGGCATGACCTGAACACTGAAGGAACAGAAAGTAACCAGAAACTGAGTGAAAACCGGGATTTTCATGATTGCACATTGCAGGAGATCACACAAAAACCGAACACTTCATAGAAACATAAATCATTCTACAGCATTTCAGAGAGCTGCAACTTAGGGGTGGAATTCTACAAGGTAACTCAAAAATAATCCCCATGAAGTCTGCAACTCTTTATTAATTAACCTTTATACCTTTGCTAGATACCACTAAAGTGTTACAAGCAGTTGTGTTAGAAATCAATTATAAAACACAACTTCAATTATAAATAACCAAACATTTATAACTGATACCTATTTGAAGCCTGGTTCTGAAAAAACCAAAAAAACCCAACCATTCTGTATTTAATAAAGGAGACTTTTCACTAACAGAATGAGGGGCTTTGAAGTCCTCAGTCAGTCACAGTCCACATCTACGTCAGGTGAGATGAAGTCTCTGCAGTGTGACATGGAGAAACACCACAACTTGGAAACTCTTTGCTAGAGAAAAAAACAATTCCAAGCTCTAGGGAAGGTCCCCACTGGGCTCTGGTTCTCCCCAAGCTGGTGACCAACCCGAATTTCAGGAAGGAATTTTAAGGCTGTGAAAGAGATGCTGTCAAGTTAAGAGCTATTTTATCAGCATCAGTTTTAGATAAAAATGTTGCTTTCCTCTGAGAAAGAGCAGCAGGCCAAGGAGGAAGGAACTACCATCACTGACAAAATCCAGCTGTCCCCCATCAGCACTAAAGTTTCCCTTTCCATCTCATCTTTCATCACTTCTTTTGTTTCCTTTAGAAAAATATTTATCCTAACAAGATGCCTGGGTTGCACTGAACTTTCTACTGAGTAAAATGAAAATCAAGTTCACACTCCACTTTCAAGGAGAAGAGAGGGAAGATGGTGAAATCAAACAAAAAAATCTTTAAAAAGCACTTATTTTTCTTAAGACCTTGGGAAAGAGTTGAAATTACAGGAGTTAGAGTGAAACAAACATTTTATATGCTGGGCCACGTGGCACTACATCTAATGCTTTCAAAAACCAGTAGGGCAGAATGACTGCCAGAAATTAATTTAAACAGTTGGTTAATTGTGATCCTTCACAATCATTTGTAACTGCTGCATTTAAAAGGCACAGGATTTAATGGCCTGCTCCATTTCAGAGCTAGAGCAGAGGAATCCATTTTCAGGGCTGGGGAAGATTTGCAGTCAGTCTCCAACAGGTGGGTAAAAGCACATTAACTGACCTGGACACTAAATAAATCCTGGAGAAACAGGGTTCCTCTGGAACTCCTGGAATTTCATCAACACCCAGGAGCAGCGGGCACAGCTGTAATATCATACAGCATATCCCAGTTGTGTCCTGTCTTGGGTGCACACATGGCTACGGGTCCCCAAAAGTGGCACAGAATGGGACACAGCAAGGGCAGAGGCAGGTGCTGTCTCTCCCTGGTCAGGTGGCTGCTTCAGACTCCTTCAGCGTTCCCTCTTCAGCCACATTCGTAGTTTAGTGATGGCAGGCGGCAGAAATGTTTGTACTGGCAACTAAAGGAAACAGCTTTTCCTGCAAAATTACACATTTAAAGAACTGCAGGATGCATTTTTAATTTGTTCTTCTGATAAAAGTTAGCAATCACATCAGGAATTGAAGCAATACCAGGAGACCTTATCTAAAACCACAGCAATATCCTCTGGCTTCGAAGCACCAGGAAGTTTTTCCTTTGGTCTAAGATGTGGCTCTGGTGTTGGAGTTTAATGCTGCTCTGCATTTGGAGTTTGTCTCACAACCTCCTCCCTTTTAATGTCCCTCATTTTGCTCATCTGCTCCACTTTCTGACGTGTCAGCATCCTGCCTCGGATCTCCAGGAGATTGAAAGGTGTGCCCTGTGGGTTACAGTCTCCCTAAATCATCCATGATCTATTCCGCTTGGCTTAAACGACTGAGCCTCATTTGCACAATTGCCCTATTAATTTACTCGCCACTGATTTACATGACTTTTGCTGGAAATCCTCCACCAGACCTCTATTTTACATGCGCTCTCAAAAGCTCCCTTCCAGCTTCTTTCTCCCCCATCATGCTCCTTGTCTCATTTCTCTTCCATTTGCCGTCATTCATCTGTCTCTTATCTTCTTCCTCCCTCTCCCTCCCACTGTTCTGTCTTCCTTCTGTTTCTTCTCTCTTCTCCTCCATTTCCCCCCTCCCTGCGAGTCTCCCTCCTGGCTCCACAGCAGCTAATAAATCTACCAGGAAAGCTTAGGAGCCCCAGAAGATACAGGTGTAAAGGCAAAGGAGCGTAAATAAATCAAGATTCCTCGTGAAGAAGAGCAACAGCTGTGACTTCTTTTTGGCGAGTACAAAGACTGATGGGTTACCATCATTATCTATCTTGCAGCACTTTACCACGTCCTTGCATCTTTTTGACTTCCTGAGATGAGCACAGTCTCTCAGTTCAAATTTTATGGCTACTTTCACCCTCTCAGTACATCATATGCCCCTGGACTGGTGCCTTGATTACCAGTTTGACTATGAAAACCAAACCTTTCCATCTGAACCGACAACAAACTGCTAGGGTTTGATAACAGGCATAAAAAGTGCACGTATACATTATAAAACACAGACAAATGTAATCATAGAACAGAGGCATTTTCCAACTCTCATGACTGTATGCTCTGTGTGAAAACCAATAAATAAATGCAGTTATTTCCAAGCTAAAAGTCTCATTCAGTATCTTTCATTCAAATTTTCAAAAGAAAAAAAGGGCTGAAGTGCAGAGGGTTAGACTAAGAGGGCTACAAAGATTTACATATTCATACTGGGTAAATAAATAACCTAACCTTAATGCCACGCTCTGCAAGGCAAATACACCAAGGAGAGAGAAAAGTGTAGGAGGGAGAGGTTCAAATAGCAGCAGACCCCACAGAGCAGTCAGTGTACACAACATAAATGAGCTGCTCAGCCTGGGAGTCAGGGACAATTGAACAAAGTCTCAAAATGTGCTCAGAACACTCGGCTGTGCCCTTCCAGCAAAGCCTCTGAGCACAGCACAGACCTGTGAAGTCAGAGGGTGTCACTGGTGAAGTAACAGCTGCAATGGACCTGAGGGAGCCCCCAAACAAGAGCAAATGGGAACATGAAGCCTGGTTTTACACTTGGCAGAGACACAACCCTCCCTTTGAGTGCACTGTGTATATTTGCAATAAATGCAAACCAACCGCGGTTACCACTCAGTCACGTTGTTTGCTTGAATGAAAAAAATCCTCCTCCCTAAGTAAAAAAGACTTAAAGACTGAGTTGAGAACATTCTCCACCTCCTAAACCCAAATTAACAGCTGGGCTGTGCAGCTCTGAGCTGGACAAGGCCACAAACTCTCAGCACTTGGTTATTATCTGAAAAATAGCATGGAACTCCAAAGTAATGACAGAATTCTAGAGATAATATGCTGCAATAATACAGTATGTGAAGTTACCCATTTTATTCTCAACATAATTTCCATGTAGTTTGCAATTCTGAGATTTAATAATGTAGTTGAGAAAATACAAATTGCTTGTATTACCCACATATTTACATTGAACTGTACATAGCATGTAATTACAGAGTCAATGGTTACTAGGGAATTACAGAGTTTCTGCACAGTTCTTTGTGTCCTCCTCAGGAAAGTGCCAAAAGAATCTTTCAGTGTGGTAAAGCACAACCTACAGTGATGGGGGGGGGGGGGGAGGGGCCCCCCCCCC
>VZTE01006156.1:65530-81960 GCA_013397775.1 Eulacestoma nigropectus | reverse complement strand
GGGGGGGGGGGGGGAAGAGGCTCCTCCCTTAAGATGCTGTCTGGACAGCATGAGGGACACATAAGCAAAACTCTCCAGGCAGAAGCACCATCAACTTTCCTTGGTCCCCAAAGTCCTACAGAAGAGCACTGTGCAGTTCCTGATTAATGTTCCAGACCTCCACTGAAAGGGATTTTCTACTGCTGTACCTGAGCTCCTGTCCAAGAAAAGTGATTTTGATTGACTTGTCCTGACCTGAGCTCTTCTGGAGAAATTAAGGTGGCAGCTTGCCAGTTCCCTTGGAAGGACAGTGCGTGTTTTTCGTTTTCTTTACCACTTTTAAAAACACACAGACAAGACTTACATATGGTTGGCTCATCTCCGATGTCTGAAGGTCTGAAGTTTGAAGGTTAGAGCTAAACTTAGCTATGGCATTTTGTGCTGAAGTCAGAACACAAGTAGTTTACAAGAAAAATCAGCTTTAACAAGGATCATAGAAACAGAACAGGAAGAAAAGTATTATTTTGTATAAAATAAATGCAATGATTATCACTAAGAACTGTAAAATCCAAAGACAATATGCTGAGTAGAGACAGCACTGCCAAAGCAGTGAAGATTAGAGAGGTCTAGAAGACAAGAAACCAAGTTATTATTTCTGATTTTACCCGAAGTGTCAATATGACCTTGGGTTAAGTAATTTGTAGGTTACTGGTGTTAAGAGATTGGAAGGAGGTGCTTGGGATGGCCTGGGCTGTGGTGTGCCGAAGAACCTCAGGGCAATGCCAGCTGTGTGGTTTCCTCCACACTAACATCCAATATTACAAAATTTCACCAGTTCATTTCGCTGCCGAAATAAGCAAGTTTGCAGACTCCTTACTGGGTCCTGAGCTTATAATGGGATGCTGAGAACCATCAGAGGTGCTGGGGATCCTGGATTTCCATTTCCCCAGGAACAGAACGTTGTGTGTGCTGGTTATCCCGAAATCCCCCTCAACGACAAACGTTCAGGTAACGAAGAATTAACTCCATCACTACAACTCAGCTGCTGGCACAGCCCTGGGGCTGAGGGAGGGATGCAGGGAAGCACATTTCTAGCTGGCTTCGGTCTGAAACCTCGGTCAGAATCAGCCCCTCCTTGCCAAACTTCTTCCAGTTCCTCACTTAACTGGGAGAGCAGCACCTGCACTGATGTGATAAATAGAACATGCTCTGGGTACAAGGTGGAGCTTCTTGCTGTCCAGACTCCAAACTGATCCTGGTGAACACCGTGCCAGCACTCCAGCCAGTTATAAACTAGCCATCAGTGTTGAGAAATAAGCATCCCTTCTACTTTTTAAGGGCAAGGACCACCCACCTGTGCCTGAAATCTCTAGACATTGGAACATATGTTATATGAACTATAAATGTCATGCATTGTTCTGCAAGACAAAATTTCCCAACAGCTCTGAGGTGAAAAGAGAGCTGGGGGTGAAAAAACCCTCTGCTGGACTTGAAAAGAGTAGGAAAATGAATTTAAGTTTCTCCTTTTAATATTCAACTTGACTGAGTGACTTGGTTGTTACCTGCAGAGATTATTTTTCATCTTTGGGGTTTTTATATTTATATTTTTTTGTATTTTTATATATATAACACCTAAACCAGTAGGATTCCCATTTCAGTTTCATCTTTTTGGCACTGTATGTCCAAACAATGGATGATTTTTGTTTAAAAAGATCCTTATTGTGTAAAGCAATTTGAAGTGCACACAGCCCTCCTGGGTCTTCCACGCAGATAGATTTTACCTGCAGAATATTTTAAGTTAAACAAATTTCGAATGCAGCAAAATAAATGGAAATCAACACAAACTGCAGCCTTTTGTTAAAGTTGCTACACACTTCTCACAAGACCCTCTTTTTCAACTGATTACAGCTTTGCCCAAATTCGAACCATTTGGGCTGGAATTTTCTGTGCCAGGTGTCTGCCTCAGGCAGAGGAGAATGTGATCATGTAATTAAAGGCTGTTTCATAGTGCGCACATAGAAGGGGGCAAATTAAGGTTGAAGAGGCAACCTTAATTCTCAATTTCTTAACTTTCACAGGCTTGACTTTGCAACCCTAATAATGTTCTTTTAATGTAGCTTTTTGTCTGCAATATTAACCCCGTGCTACATTAATTTATAGACACATCCCACCAAGGATGGATGTTTGAGTGGACTGGAATGGTGGAAACCCCTTTCACCTCTAGGTCATGGGTTTAAATACAGCCAGGGGCTGAGAGGGTGGGGAGTTACTACCCCTGGGCAGCTGTTTGGGGGTTAAATGACATGAATTGGTGATGTGAGACCTTGCACTGGGACCGTGATTCCAGTGGAGGGTCCGACTGTCCCACCTGCACTGCCTCGCACTCGTGGGGGTGCAGCCACCGTTCTCCTACTAAAGGTGGTTTCAGGGGACTCCTCTGTTGATAAGGGAATGTTCCCTCACTCCAAGAAGACCCTGGATGAGTGGCTGACACCCTGCACTCCAGGAACATAAGAGGAATGATGCTGATTTGGTGGGGCTGTTCATACACACAATACCAGACCCTTAAGTGCAATCTGCAGAGAGGATGGGAAACACCGGCAGTGCCACAATCTGAGCAATGGCTGTGCTACCATTAAAAGAAGAACATCCTGGAAATTTGCTCAGTGACACTTTTAGGAAAAAATGAGTATGGACAACATATGAAAATTTAATTCAGCCCGTCTGGTGCTGAGAAACATGAAGCACTTGTGTAACTACCAAGTGGGATTCTGCAAAAACAAGGACAGTTGTGCCTGAAGGAGGAAAGCTGAAGTGCTGCCTCTTCCTCCAGAGGCTATGCTGGAGGGCAGAGCTTTAGAACACAGAGACCTTGTAGGAGACATTCATTGAAGGAGCTACTGTGGAGCTTCCCCCAAAACAAACCTCACAAACTACACAGGCCCCTCTGCCCTCCAGTAAAGGAAATTTTGACACTTAAGCAACTTAATCAGAGAATCACAGAATAATTTAGGTTGGAAAAGAGCTTTAAGATCATTGAGTCAACCCTAAACCCAACACTGCCAAGTCCCACCAAACCATGTCCTAAACTGCAGGAACCAGTGTCTGACAGCCTGGAGCTCTGTCAGCAGCTCCCTTTGGGGGCAGAGAGAAGTTTCCCAGCTGTTCTCAGAGGGGGAGCAGGTTACAGAGGAACCATCAGAGACAAGAGAGACAAACGATCAGGAAGAGGGTAAATGTCTTTTCTGCAGAGCAAGAGCCAATCTCAGCCTTAGTCCTGCCTCCCGAGTCCCAGTAATTCAAGGCAAGAAACACACAGAGAAACAGTGTTCTTCAAAACTCCTTTTGCAGGCATTCCTTTATGACATTCCATCCTCCCCAGTCAAAAACCCTCCAAGTCCCCAGGCTTCAACCCACTGGCTGCCAACCCTCAAGATCTGAAAACATCACACTTTCCCTCAGTGATGACACTGGTACCCAAACCAGATAACCCAGGCAGCAGAGCCAAAAAGCTTCTTTTCATCCCAACATGAGTTTTTAAAATATTAGAAATCACTTAGCTTTGTTTTGATTCCCATTTACTGCATTCATGTTCCTTTTGAGAGGGCCACATTAATAAATAGTGTGCCCTGATACCGACATGGCTTCAATCCCATCATTTTCTGTATTCAGCACTCATATGCCTCCCCTACTACAGTACATAAATGATATAAACTTCTCATCAATAACATAAAAAATTCATACTCTGTCTACAATGCAGCTGCTATCACAGGTTTATGTCAACAATCGTCCTGATTTTTAATAGCATAAATGTTTAAAGAGGCAGCAATTCCTGTAAAGTATCTGCAGGGATATTTAGAGCCGACATATGCCAAAACAATCCTGTTCGCATACAGGAGACATTGTTGCTCAGCAGGAAGACAATGTTTATCCTCACAAATATTTACCCTGCTTCAGTCATTAAATGCTCCAAATGGCTGGCAGGGACACCCCAATCCTCCTGGTCACCCCTCTGAGCAGGGAGCACCAGCTCCTGCCCGTGACAGCTGAGCCCTCCTGCACTGCACACCTCTTGCCTGCCTCCAAAATCATCTCTTTGCTATAAACATACAGAGACAGGATGATTTCCAAATGTTTTTATGCTTCAAAATTCTAATGCATAGCCTGTCCTTTATTTTTCTTTTTATCATTAAAAAGCCCCCTCAACTTAGCTTTCTGAGGGGTTCCTACCTCAATAAAACAATGGAAACCCCTTCTTTTAATTTCTTCTACTTGCTGCCAATTGTATAGGGCTTTAAGCTATTAAAAAAAAAACAACTCCGCGTACATGCAGCATAAAATATTTATTTTTAATCTAAGCAGGATTTCTTTACCTGCTGTGCAGCCACAGCTTCTGTTTAAGGCTTGCTTTATCATCTGTGTGTCAAGCTGTAAGCATTTCTCTCCTGATCCTTCATTCTGGCTGTAAAGAGCCTCCTACCAGAGCCCAGCTGACACATGACTTCCAACTCCTGCTTCAAATTTTCCTTCTGCCTTTTCCCCTCTCACCCAAAAACCCACAACCTGGACGTTCTTCACTTGAACAGATGGTTTATAGAAATCTGGGACATGCTCGTGTGATTGAAAATAGGGCTCCTTTAAGCAACATCTCGTGTAACAATTACGTGAACAGTTGGTCAGAACGGTGACCCAGAAACTGCCCTGGCTCTGCTCTCCTGAGCCCCAGGAGAGCATTCCCAGTCCTTTCTGAGTGCCTGACCTTGGACAGCCACAGCTCCTTCTGGGACAGCACATTCCCACTGTTTTCTGCACGGAGCCACTCCTGCAGCAGGCCAATGCACTGCTGTGAAAGTGTATTTTTAAGGTCAAAATTTAAAGTATTACTGATATAAACTCAACCCTATGCTTCCCATTTGTTCACTACGTGAACAACACCAAATGCTCCCAGACTTTTTCACAACCAAAGCACTGCATTCCAGAAGGTGCAAAATCACATAGTCTCACCTGCTTGTGTCCAGGTTGGATCCAGACCCTGCTGCTGTTGTTCAGAAGAAGGGAAGCAGCAATCTGACAAGTGCTGAATATTCCCAGCTCCACCCAAGGACAACAAAGCAGCACATTCCCATAGTCGATAAAAAATGACTTCCAAGTCAGGCTTCAATTGGTACGTAGGAAGAAATGTAGGGTTGGAATTAAAAAAATTCCTGTCCCAAGGCAGAAGCGAAGTGAGAAAAGAGAATTATGGAAGATGTGCCAGCAGAGTGCACTGTTCTGAACTGTGTTTTGGAAGTGTTTCCCATCTTGGCACACGTGGACACAGCAGGAGGAAGGTGTCTGATGAGCAGGACACAGGAACCAGGCTGGGTGAGCTCGGTGCTGACTCAGAGGGCTCATGTGGGGGAAGTACAGGAAGGGGAGATGACTCTGGTGAAAAAATTTCCAGAAGGGGAGAGTTGTGTGTCCCTAAGTATGGGAATTACAGGACTGGACAGCTCTGAAGATGGGGGCATGGCTGGATGTGGATGGGAAAAGTGGGGTTGTGGCTTCTTCAGGAGCTGAGAAGGTGTTTGAAAGAAGCTCGGGGGAGGGTTTAGGTGCAGTGGATGGCTGAGACTGTGATCAGCACAAAAACCTTACGAGAGTTCCTGGGGCCAGTCTCCACTGCACCCCACCTACTGCATCACACAAGGGCTGCTTCATGGGGGACTTGTTCAGGTGCAGGACTGGGGGACCAATAACCCAAATTTTCCGCTCCCCAGAACGGATTTCAAGACTGTGCCAAAAACCACTGAGAGAACCCTGAAGCTTTCCTTTGCTTTGAACAGGTGCAATGAGATGGTCTTTACTTAGTACTGAAACTGCAGACCCATTATATCAAAGGTAAATATCAAGTAGAGAGTCAACATCTCCATTAACAAAACCCAAGCTGCCTCAGTAGCCACCGACATCTCACAACTATTTCAAAACACTTCAAGACCTTAAAAACCAGGGACTTAGAAAAAACACGGTGTCGTTTTAACAAGCTAAATTCCCTGTCACACAGAGGCTTGATTCCTGTCAGTGCAACACTCATTTTAGTCTGATTAAGTTGCTGTGATGAACTTCAGAGTTTAGACTGCCCTTGAGCCTCACATCTATCTGATCTTTAATTCTACTACCCGCTCATTTCTTGCTAAGCACACAATTCTGAGTCCCACTGGAACAGCCTCGTTCAGGCTCTGCATCAATATGTTCAGTGCTGAATTCATTTCTGCAGGGAGCCCAGTAAATCTGAACTTTCCAAAATCATTTGGCCCCCATTACTAGTAAGCACTGCTCTTAAATAGGTTGTAACTCCAGCTAATAGGCTCCATAATCATAGCTGAATTGAACAAAAGGGTCCAGTATGGGCTGTCATCAGTCATTTTTATTCCCCATCAAATGCACTGCATAGAAGGGAACTTTTTTATAATTCTGGATGCTGAAACTAAGAAACTCATTTCACCTGAATAGAGGGTTTTTTCCTTAATAAAAAAATAAGATTAAAGCTTCCAAGGGTATGCAGAAGTCCAGCACAGTACTGATGCAAGAGCTGGAACTGGTAACCTTTTCACCTTGCAAAATGGCATCTATCCAGAATACAAGGAGACAGGAAAAACATTAAGATGCAAAGCCCACATAATGAAAAATTCCAGTGCTGAGAGATACATCTTCTGCTATTCAAAGAGGAGTAACTGAGTGTAACTAAACCTAAGGTAAAGGAGTTAGCGCTTACATCTTGATCACATTTCCATGAAGACAAGCTTTGTGATATTGTTTCATCTAGTGCAAAAAAAATAGAAGCCACCTTCTAAATCTTATCACCGAAATTGATAGTGTTTACTTAAAGCTTATTCCAGCTTTGCTGACTTCAACAGATATTGAAGTCTCCAATAAATCTATTTCAACATTTTTTACAACTCTCTTCTTTCTCAACATACACTCCCGGCCTCCCTGATCTATATCAGTGGACAGAAGAGCAGATTTTTGTTTATGAATATCTAGAAGTTTCATTGCTGTCTGCTGCAAAGCCTGGTATAAAAATGAATAGCAAGTAAATAAATAAGAAAAGGAACTTGATTTATCCTTCTCTCTCCTGAGAGGCAGCAGAGCCAGTCCTTGCTGGCACCATATTTTTTACACACAAGGCAACCTGCTACAAAGGCAATGCAGGAGAGCTCCTGCTGGGCATGGGAAGCTGGTCCTGCACAGGTGGGCACTGCTGGCACTCCAGCTTCTCCCACTGCTCCTGTCCAGTTCAACTCGGACACTCTGCATAATTCCCTTGGGGCCAAACAGCACGGAATGGTCCCAGCTGATGGCAAACGCTGCAGCCACAGCCACATTTTGTACTCCCAGCAGTTCCCCCTGGCACCTGGGCAGAGTGTGGGTTCATAAACGTGACACATCCAGGTTACCTGGGCATACACTGCTCTACCCCAGGACTGCCTCTCAGGGGGCAGTTGGCAGCAATCACCTGGGGAAAGAGGAAATAGGGCACCTGTGGATGTGGGAACTGGTGAATCACGGTTTGGAGCACTGGGCTTGCAAAAGAACAAACAGGACCGATAAGCGAGGGTGTGCATGCAAATACTTCACTCCAAAAATGAAAGAATAATTTTTTCTAAAGAGTGGACAAATTTTAAGGCTTTAATCAGGTAAGACAGTATAGAGGAACAAGGCCATATCCTTACAACTGATTTTAAATAAGCAAACAAAATTCTAAGAAGCCAAATTCACTAGTTCTACTAAATGACTAAAATAGTGATGAGTTTCTCAGCAATAAAACCCCCACAAACATAAAAATGCCTGATACTGGTTACATTGTTGACTGGTTTAACCAGAATTATAATTCCACAAAAATCAGAATAGCTGCAACTGATACAAAGGGATAAAAGACATGAAAGAACCTGGGTGAGGTCTGCTCAGCAGTGGAAAACTGCCCCAGGTGGGATATATGGGAAGACTGATAAGAGATTTTAAATCAAAGCAGCACATTGGAAAGAAATCTCCACTGATTCTCTTCAGCTGTTCAGATGGGCCCAAACTTTTTCCCCCCATACATACACATGGAAATAAGAGGACAATTTGGAAACCGGTGCATTCTGCCATCCCTCTTCCTACCCACCACGTGCCCCAGAACAAAGCCTGCTCTTCTCCACTTGACAGCAGCTTGTGAAAGACCTTTCTCCTTTCTCTCCTAAGACATTCCTCTAGATGGTAAAACGCCATGTTTCTAATCTTGCTTCCCAGGAGTTGCCCCACAGCTTCTTTCCACTGTGCAGAGCCCATGTTCGAGGCGGAGCAGAGGAGGTGACCCTCCTGCTGTTTGGCACGTGGCTCTGGAAGCAGGAACTGCCTGGGGCAAGAGAGCCTGGCCAGCCCCATCCCCACCTGGGACTCGTCCATGGCTGGGACACATCCAGGGTGGATGGAGCAGCAGCTCCCTGCACGTGGTGCAGCAATGCCAGGGACACTGGCAGTCAGCAAGGGGGACACAGGCACTGAGCACAGCACACAGCAGCACAGGCCCTTGTGTAGACACTACTGATGCTCTGAGTCTCCTGCACTGGTAAATACTAAAATATAAGCTAAATTACTACTTCTTTAAAGTTGCAATAAACAGACTGAAAGGTACACTGATACAATTCAAGTAAATTATTTTTAAACAATATGTGATGGATTTGCAGTATGCCAATGCATAAAAGGCTCATTTTCTACAAATGCCCACAAAGAGAAATGATAGAGCTCAGCACCATAGCATGGCATATTCCATTAGGAATAAATCTCTTTTCTCTGATGGTCCCATCCACATGCTCATTGGACAGTCTCCTGCTTTCATCTACATTATTGTTATTAATTTATGAATGGGACTGGAATTACAGAAGATGAGTCTGAGGTGAGGCTGCATTATAATAATAAATGAAAGAATGACTCCTGTTTACTTTCAAAATATTTCATAGCTAAAATGCTTACTGCATTTTTAACTGTGACATACTTCCTTTAGCTGGTTTCAGTTTTGAAGTAATGATATAAAATTCATTTCATCTCTTTTTCAAGCCTGAGTCTTTCATACATAACATCAGGCATGTCATATCTGAGGAATTATTAAAATAAGACGGAGCCTGCTGTATCTGAGCAGAAAAGCTTCTTTGAGCTGGCGTCCTCAGGAGAGAAGCAAGCTCAATCTCATTAGTTGGTGCTGAGAAGGCGTCCTAGTCACTAGGTTCAAGGTGATGAAAGATTAGGGCGTTTGGCCTCGGCTCATTCTGTATGCAGCTCGCATCACTCCCTGCCCGTGAACACGAAATTACATTGAACCTGGGGAGTCTAACTCCATTAATTTTAAATGGAAGATTAATTTAACAATATGCGGCAGATATTTGTTACAAACCTATCATGTAAAAGTGACGGTTAGCAATAAATTGTGGTGACTCACACTGGCCGGTGGCCCTGGCTCAAATAAATCAGAAGGCATTTACACATAATTGCTGTTTTTAAAGACAGGGATATGGGAGATATGTTTCTTTGATGAAAGATTGGGTAACTCCATTCAAGGAAACAGCAGCCCATGTTAAAGCTACAGTGTCTCTTTTGAGGGAGATGTTGTTCCAGGGCCCGCAGGACTGGGATGCAGTTATTGTCTGTCTTGGCCTTAACCTGGGCCTGGTTTTTTTTTCTTAGATAAATAATTTTCATTGCTTTTCAAGAATTGTCTGTAAGAACAATACAGAAATATTTTACATGAGCTGAGGATAAGAGGTATGGCTTAGGAATGTGCATCACTGTACACAGCACATGCTGGCTGTCACCTGAGACTGTGCAGAAAATGCTTGAACAAAGGTTAACTGTGGTCCAATTTTTTTCTGCCAACATTTTGACTCCTGCACAACGTACAGAATTAACAGGTGGCCCTTCTCCTGCCACTGCTCCTTTTCCTCTTTCATTGGGTGTACAAATGTATGGTTGGGTATGAAATGTCATCACTGACAATGTCCTTTCCAGAGCAGGAGACTCATCACCTCCAAGTGAGAATAAGCAACACGGGAGAAAACTGGAAGGATGTCAATTTTTTTTATTTCTTAGTCAAGTGTAGGTAACTACCTTGCTTCTCAGATACTCTGATGATATCCATTCCTAGAACAGGGCCTGTCTACAAGGGAAACAAAAATATCTTGAAAGCTAATGCAAGAGAGCAGAATCGGCTCCCTCAAGAAGCAGAATTATGCCATACCTCTTTCCTTCCAGTCCAAGAAAAAGGAAAAAAACAACCCTAAATTCCACCCCTAACTATTTGTGATCTGTGATTCTTACATAACTTCTGTAAATTCTGCAGCAACAAACACTGGGTGGGACTGCATGTGAGCATGCTTATTTATTTAAAGCAGAAAGTAGAGTGCCCTTAGTTTTCTTTCTGAACTTGAGAGAACAAACCAGATCTGATACCCAGGGATGGCAGTGGTTGTGTTTCACACACTGCTGGGAGGGGTTGGGACACGCTGCAGGGAAGTGCATCACCTGCACTTAGAACAAATCATGATATCCAGGAGCAGCTTCTGCAGTCTGTAGAAGTCAGAGATACAATGACCTGGCTGAACAGAGCAGGAGCCCCTGCATGAAGTGCCCAGGGATGGAAATACTGGGATGGCTCAGACTGCGTGTGCTCAGAGACTGGGACATGTCAGCAGTCACCACCCCTCCAGACCAGGTACAAATTACAGAAGGGGTGAAAGGGTGGCAGGACTGTGTTCACTGTGTCAAATATCTCACTGTGATTCACAAGTTAAAAAAGCAGTCACAGCCAAACAGAGAGGTGCTGCAGTGGAACTGAGAATTCCCAGCCTAGCTGCTGGAGCAGGCAAAGGGAATCCATCCATTCATCCTCTTCTCAGCCTTGAGTCTTTAACAAATGCCCTGTCCTCCAAAAGCACCCAAAGCAATCACTGGTATTGTCCTTTGGGAAGGCAGGAAAAGAGGTGCAGCCTTACAGGTCCAGCGCAGTTCAGTGGGGCCAGTACAGATCCATGTCTGTGTGGGAACCATAGGGTGAGGTTTCCATCCCTGGCTCACAGATTGCCTAATCAGACAGAAATCAAACTCCGTGCTGGGTTTGTGACCATTTGTGGTTCGCAGTTTGAGGCTGTTAGATGTCTTTAGAACCATTTAATGTAAAGTACATAAAAATTCCAATGTGTAGCAGTGTGGTCCCCCAATGTATTCACAGATACCCTCCCCAGGTAACACCACACATTGCCCTGCCAGACATTATCCCCACCAAGCTTTACAAACTCACAGAAAATTGAGATTATCTTCATCCACAAATAAACTATGGGTTTGTGCTGTGTGATTTAAAGAGAAGGATAACAAGAGATAAAACATTGTGCACTTGCTTTTGTATACAGCCCTACCAAAACAGTTGCACAAACCAGACAACATTAGAATATGGTTTCTCAGACCCTCTTTTCCTCCCAGCAAGACAGGAGACTGTTCTAAATTGGCCACCAATAATCCTTTCCATATGGTGGAAAAGAGAAATGCAACCTCCAACAGACCCTCGTGGGAGGCAGCGGCATTACAAATCTGGGAAAGTGACTGAGCTGCGGGGATCGTGCTTTGTTTCCAGCTCTGCTGCCGGGTGGTGGGACTGTGGGCACGGCACTTCAGTGCTTAAAAATTGCTATGAGATCTTCAGAGTGAAAGGGCCACTGAAAATGCAAACGTGGACGGGCAGTTTTACTGCCCAGCCTGACCTGTCAGTGAAGAAAGTTCATTCTGCATCAGCTGGTCTATGGTTCACTGGTGTCTACACCAACTGTGTGCCACGGGATAGAGCTTTGGAGAGCAAAGAATGCTCAGGTAAATAAACACATGGGCTGAAATAAGTGAATTGAAAAAAATTAGTGTTGATATTTGAACGAATAAGAGTGATGCAGAATAACTACACAGAAAAAGAGCACCGTTGCTTTAAATTCAGTGCCAACATCCAGGTTGCCAGCAATTGATGCCACTAACTCATTTTTGCACTTTAATGTTAAATTTCTTATGGGACCACATCACCTAATTAGAGGAATTGATAACTGCACTGTTCCATAATGAGGCCAATACATTTCAAAGTCATTAAAGATAACCAAGGCAATAAGTCTGTGTTTAAGCGGCACTTTCTTAGATTTCACAGCCTACATGTCGCTAGCATAGGAAAAAGCAATCCCTGCCTAGTCAACTGTAAATGCTGGGTTATTGGAATCTTTAAAACAGGCAGCAAGGAGAAAATTACATGGCGAAATCTCCTTTTTCCAGTTAATGAAGAATTAAGACTCCCATTTACCATATTAGAAGGTGCATCAGAGGTCTCTCCTCTCCATAGCTTGTGTTTGACAGCAGTGTCAATTTATCTGAGTCAGAACGCAGAAGTGCATGACAGTGCGTCATTCATAACTGTCACATCTACTTATCTCTCTCATTGTCACACTGCTAACGAAATTCAGGCCATGTTTTCCCCATCATGGCCTCTTAAAGGGAAAAGGATCCCCTTACCCACCGGAGCAAACGGTCTCTACAGGCAGCATGGTCACAAATGGCCACAAAGCTTTGGGAAGGGTGGATCACAGAACCTTGTACAGCCACGGAGGGAAAAACAGCATTTCCCAGAGGCAGGCTTCCAGCAGGACTGTCGCTGGCTTCAGAAGTACGAGACATTAATTCTTGGCGATAATTACCAGAGGGATGGATTTATTTTATATTCTACCTTGTGTCTGTAAGATTTGTTCAGGTGCATTTGGCATCCAAGTAAGAAAAGCAGAGTGACTTTATTGAAAGTCAATGGTCAAACTTCCGATGGCTTCAAAAGCACAGGAAGGATTTTTAGAAATGCAACAGATGAAGAATTCCATAAAATTAGCACTAAAATTAGAGCATTTGTTACCTTGGCTGAGGGAGAATGTAAGAGGTCTATCAAAACACTCACAAAAGATCTTCTGCTGTAAGAACTTGGACATGGTAAAAAAGGCCAGAAAGTCTTTTTTACAAATCAAAGCATCATCCCATTAAAATAAAAATACATAACTGAAAAGGTAAGTTAATATTTAAAGAAGACACAGAGACAAACTCACCTGAGAAAACAAATGGAACAAAACAGCTCTAAAAGGAAGGGCCATGACTGGAAGAAACAACTGTTGTAACATACAGCCCTATATTGTAAGGCAAGACACAGTCACCTTCTAAGAAAGAAACTTCCAGAATTGTGTTGTGCTCTCCTCTATGAGAAACATGCACCTTCCTTCTAATCCCAGTTGCTCACATCACCCAGCACAGGGAGAGACCCAGTAGAGCAATTCTTGTCTTTAAAATCTGTTTCTCCTAATGCATCTCTCCAGAACATTTGAGACAAAAGGTTCTGATAAATTCAGTGTAACTCCCTGGCCCATTCTAACCTCCTGCTTCTGCACGGTGATGAGCTGTAAACCACACCCCATTACCCTCACCTGGGGAACTAAACAGCCTTCCCAGTGCCCTGCCCTGTGGGTCTCTCAGAGCCCTCTGCAGCCCGAAGAGGCTCAAGAGCTTTTCTTCTAAATCAGACTGGAAAGCACAATTCCTCCTTTCTATTCAATGCCACTTTTATAGGAAAGGACCCCTCAGCTCCTGTCCCAGCAAATTCCTGAGATTCACAGACAGTGGGATTTATCACAGTAAGGTGATTCTGCCCAAGAGCACAGAGGCCGAGCAGGCACCGCTCTGTCCACGGAATGTGGCTGCTGGGTTTGACAGACACAGAAACCAGGCTGGAGGCAGTGCTGGAAGGAAGCACTGTCCTGAGTTTAAGGGCAAATATGTGATTTTGCCTATTCTGAAAAAAAGCATTTTCCACTATTTTCTACAATCACAGACTCCATGGATTCACACAGTAACATCAGTTTTTAAGAAACCAATACAGCAAGCTTCAGGTGCCAGGGAATGAAAGGGCTGGAGCAATTCTTAAAGAGACTGGTTGTGTAAATTTGAGTAGTAGTTTTTCTGCCAAGAAAACTTTTCTTTCACAATATTTCATGAGAGGGTTGGGGTTTTTTTGCACTAGAGCTAACGTAATAGGGGAGAAAGAAAATGGTGCCCAATTGGATCAAATTACTGGTGAAACAATGCAAGTGAATGTGCACTTAGGTCTTCAGTTCTGAAAACTTCAAGAACTAAAATAAATTGCATGACCCCCTGGTAACTTCCACTAGAACTTCTGGGTACAAATTGTTTGCCTCAAGCTGGGTGAAATATACATTCAAATTCAGGCTCTTGAAGGAAATTATTAAGTAGAGCCATATTAGCTTTCTCTGAAGCATACTCGTTTTCTATATTGCCACTGTATAGACCAATTATGTTACCTTTCCATGCTGAGAAATGATTGTTCTGCTAACACAGTTCTGGCAAAAATCAAAAGCACTACATTTTTAACCTTGGGGGATTTTTGTTATTGCTGCTCCCTTGCTAGTTCCTTCAAATGGAAAACATCTTCCATTAATCTAAATGCAAAATTTGTTCAGCTTTCCAAAGTTACTTGAAAAATGTTAAGCACAAAGCAATAAACTTTTTATGCTCTTAAGACCACTAATGCTTTGAGCTTCATATTCATTTTGAAGAAATGAACATTTTATGGTTCACAGAGGAATAGCTACATGAATAATATCTGAGACTATAATGCATCTAGCAGAAAAAGATTAAGTTTATGTAAACTATTTAATCAGACGTGAAATTTTCTCTAGAGGATAAAAAATTCTGACCTTATTTAAGTTTATTTTAAAAAATACCAATATCACATTTCCACCAAGGGAACCCACCGATTTCCTCATTTATGTTGTATAAATATTCATAGAATCGAGGGCTAACTGGATACCACAGCCCCTAGGAACCAAAAGTAACTTTAGAGATGTATCACATCCCCGTGGTCTTCCCACGGAAAACATTTCCTGGGAAGTGTGACTGTAACTGCAGTGAAGGGGGTGCACACAAAGAGCCCATCGTGGCCCTGATGGTGATGGACCAGCTCATCACAAGTGAAATTTTTCATCGGAGGAGCTCCTATTCGCACCAAAGTCTTGTTTTCATCCATGATTTTTAACATGTTTCCAACAGAAATCTGTCCTGTAACCATCCTTTATCTCTTCTAGCCCTTCTGCCTGGCTGCCCCTTCACAGTGATTCTCTCCCAGGTTTAGGAAACCAGGCTGTCTATCCCAGGAACTGTCTGTCTAGAATTGTGTTGCAATCATCTGATTTATTAAAGAAATGCAAACGTGTATATGTTTAAAATGTCCAATTAAAGTGGACTTTATGTAAGCTAAAGTAATTCTAGGAAGCCAAGTGATTTGTACCCAATTAAACTGTATCTGAATTTGGCCCTCATTTCTGCTGATATCCAGAGTAAAGCTCTTGAACTGTTTCAAATTAAATTATGGAAAATCTTGGCATCCTAACTGTAAGCCCAGGTGCATTTATTTTTCTATTAAAACCAGAAAATTATGGAGGCTTTGTAAGTACAATATTTTCTGAATCCACTATGGGGTTTTTGTTCCATATAACACACTAATGAAAAAGCCTCATGCAGAAGAATCCTGAAAAATCAATAGGCTGGACACAAAATAATAATGCAGCTTAACCAAGAACATGATTATGAATAACCTATCTTCGAGCACTGTCACTTGAACGTGGTTTGAGAACAAATGATGACCAGGCTATGGGGAGTGTGATGTGATTATTTTTTTAACGTATGTGTGAAAGCACCTGGGTATAAACTGTCATATCTCTGTAACACAGAACACCAAGCTGGTTTGGGGACCTCTTGATTTCAAAGCAAATGTGAACTACTGAACAGTCAGCCTTTTCTTACTCTTTTTATTCCAGCAAATTACCCACTCAAGCCAAAGAGGTAAACAGGAGTTACTCTACACTGTGGTCCCTTACAGACACACATTATTGCTGCACCCCAAGGAAGTTTGCCTTTCCCTTTCCCACAGTATTCAGTTCCCACAACAAAGAGTTTGATTATAAGTTCAATATCAGCTCAAATGTTCTCTCCCACTTTGGTGGCACCTTGAACTTCTCCCACAGGGAAAAGTCAAAACCACATTTTGGCTTCTCTTTTCCTTGCAAGTCCTTCCTGCCTTCTACAGTGTTAGAGAGATAAAGGGTTATTTTCAGCAGAGAGACAACACATCTCCCTTGACAATCTCCTGGCAAGTGGAACTGGCAAAACCCCGAGGTGTGGTAGGCTGACACCCAGGCTTGTGCCCTTGCAAGCACTACAGGTGAACCCTTTGCTAGCAAGGGGAAGAATCAGGACTGTCTCCAAAAATTAGTTGCATTAATAAAGGGTAAGATGAAGGAATGGTGTTCAGAATGCCGCATCCACAAACATAATTTTGAAGATCTTAAAAGCAGAAAGATAAT
>VZTE01006156.1:33892-65494 GCA_013397775.1 Eulacestoma nigropectus | reverse complement strand
GGGGAGGGTGCCTATTTGGAGGAAGGTATAGAAGAGAAAAACCACAGGAAGATGTTTTGTCAAGACAGTTGCCATAAAACCCAGCAGATCATTTGGATGCCATTTGAAATCCTTTTCCATTTCCTGACCCTACCAGAGAGCTCCAACCACGCCACACTCTGCATGGAAACCCAGCATGGAAACCCAGCATGGAAACCCAGCCATTTTGCTCAGGCTCCCAACTGTACAAAATGGCTACACCAGGCAGCATCTGCCACGGAATGATTGGTATTAGGCATAACTCATTATTCTGACAAGGACCTGGCACGCAGGCAGGCGGTCTGGCATGAGCACCGATGAGATAAGGGTTTGGCATTGCCGCCGGTAGGATATGAATTAAGCTCAGTGTCAACACAACGCACATGGTTTCCTCTCCACGGACATGCCAAATCCTTGACACAATAATGAGTTGTGCATGATGCCAATCACTGATTGTCAGCTCAACTGCACATCTCTCTTCTGATGCCATCAAGCTGCCGTGGGATCCAAAGTTGAGAAAAAACTTTGCCGTGAGTTGTGGTGGGGTTTGTGGAGGTGACAGCACAGGCAGAGGGTGAAGCCTGTTCCCCCTCAGCCCTGCCAGGCCCATGGGCAGCAGGAGAGCCCATGGGGGTGGATTTACACTGCAGCACAGCTCAGAGTGGGACATGTCCAAGCCTAATAAAACAAATTGCCTGAGAAAATGATCAAGCCTGACAACTACATTGTTCCATTAGAAATCCAGTCTTCAACACCTCTTTTCTTGAAAACATTCAGGTTTGTGTTTCATCTCTGTTTGTGAGAAGCCCTTTTCATGCGGAAAGCAACATTCCCAGTGGTGGAGTGAAGCAAAGCTGTGTGGATTGGCAGCACGGAAGGGAAGGATGATCAGTGCCCATATTCTGCGGGAAGGCGGAGCAGGCAGGAGGTGTTTTAGTCAGCCATGACATGCCATGGCCCTACAGGCCGTGTGTCTCCTCTGCCCTGCCCAACCCCTCCTGAGCCCGCAGCAGGAACACCTCTCCTTCGCACATGGAACACCTCTCCTTCCCACAGGGAACACCTCACCTTCCCACATGGAACACCTCTCCTTCCCACATGGAACACCTCTCCTTCCCACAGGGGACACCTCTCCTTCCCACATGGAACACCTCACCTTCCCACATGGAACAGTTCACTTTCTCACAGGGGATGCCTCACCTTCCCATAGAGGATGCCTCACCTTCCCACAGGGAACACCTCTCCTTCCCACATAGAACACCTCTCCTTCCCACAGGGAACACCTCACCTTCCCACAGGGAATGCCTCACCTTCCCACATGGAACGCCTCTCCTTCGCACAGGGGACACCTCTCCTTCCCACAGGGGACACCTCTCCTTCCCACAGGGGACACCTCTCCTTCCCACAAGGAACACCTCTCCTTCCCACATGGAACACCTCTCCTTCCCACATGGAACGCCTCTCCTTCGCACAGGGGACACTTCTCCTTCCCACAGGGGACACCTCTCCTTCCCATAGGGAACAGATCACCTTCCCACAGGGGACACCTCTCCTTCCCATAGGGAACAGATCACCTTCCCACAGGGGACACCTCTCCTTCCCACAGGGGACACTTCTCCTTCCCTCAGGGAACACCTCTCCTTCCCACATGGAACACCTCTCCTTCCCACATGGAACACCTCTCCTTCCCATAGGGAACACCGTTGGAACCTCTGCCCTGCCTCTCAGGTGGACACTGAGGCCACTCAGGTGGGCACGCTGCCATGGCCACAGTGCCCAGGCTCTCTCAGCCACTGGGGCTGATGGTGCCACGCTGTCCCTGCTGAGCCCCCACCCCAATCCCCCCCAGTTTCCCCCATCCCTCCTCAGAGTCAGCACTGGCAGCTGAGGCTTCTCCTCCAGTCTCACCCCATGCTCAACTCAAACAGGACTCCCCTGCCTCAGGGACAGGACCTAAATGCTCATCTCCCAAGAATTTAAAGCACTGGCAATAAATTTTATCTGCAAAAGCCAATTAGAATCTTTTTATTTACCTCCTCCATCACCATCCAACCCCCAAAAGGCCAGTTTTCTTTACCATGTGTGAAGTGGTGGCTGTCCTCCTGCTGGCAGCAACACCTGCCTCTGCTAACACCTCATCCAGGGACCGCTAAGAACTGTCAGGGACAGCACACACAAGGAGAGAAATGCACAACTTTCTATTCCAGATCCTGAACTTTGCATCAAAGGACAGGGAAAGGCTCATGGCTGCCTCAGAACCAAATAAACAGCACCAGTCTGGGTTGCATGGAAAGCAAGCTGGGCTTTACTTGTTACGGCTAGGACACAGTGCCCTAAACTAAATGACCATGGACAGAAGTGTCTCTTAATAGCTGTGCTTGCTTCCAAATTTATTAAAGACAAACAAGTGCAAAAATCCCTCCAACAGGAAAATAGCATTTATTAATAAAATGCCAGAAAGTGCTGCATAAAGGCCCAGACCTTGCAGTCATTTAATCTTTATTTAACTCAAGAGCTTGGTCCACCTAAGTTGAGCTTCCCCTTATTTATATTTCATTTATATATCATTTACACAGACAGGAGAATAAAAGTGTATAATTGTTTTTCTAATGGTGATGGAACACTCCCAAAATATTTTTTTCCCTTTCCCATCTCCTCAAAAGATGTGTGCAGATTTTGGAAAATATTTTATCCATTTTGGAAACTTTTTATTTGTATCTAGAAAGAAACACAACTCCAGAAGGAAAAAATAGAATAAGGTTCAGAAATTCAGAGGCAAAGCATTTTCTGTCTTAGAAAAACCTCTGGCTTACTACAAGCCTAAGAGAACCAAATCTTGTTATGAAAGGATTGGATGTCTTAAACAATCCACAATAGAAAATTGAGCTTTTGATTCTTCATTAAGTATTAAAACTCACCCCAATTTGACAGTGTTTGAAAGGCAGAATCATAGGATAACCTTATGACCTGTGTGACCTGAGTCAGGGGGTCTCAGCCCATCCACAATGGGCTTGTGCATCACAAAAATTGCCACCAAACGCAGCAATTTCAGCCAACAGGCCTGTGCTGAGCAGAGCCTGGGCCCTCCAGGACATCAGCAGGGCAAAGCCCCGAGCCTCTGCATCCGTCACCAACTCTCCTGCGGACCTGCGTCCTCAGGACAATCAACGGCACCTCTGCTTAGGAGCTAAGAATGGGAATTAGAAAAGGAACACATCCCAAGAGGTTAAAAATAACAAATAAACTTTTCCACGACGACACTTCCAGCTGCCCTGTCCAGCGCTGCCCCTCCTCACCCTCGTGGTTGTTATTGCTCAGCGACTGCAGCGTCAACGTTGTCAAACAACCCCGCAGTGACACCGCGTCCGGGGCAATGCTCGGCCACCAGCACCAGCAGCGAGTAACCTGTGCTGACAGGGCCTTACAGCCCTGCCATAACCAATCATGTCCCACTGGAGCCAAACAGCAGTGAAATCACAGCCCAGACTGGAACAGCCTGGTTATTAAACTGGCAGAACAGTCTGCTGAACAAAACCCAACATGAGTGGGGAGACCGGCACCACAAGTCAGAGCTACAAACCAGCAGTCATCCAAATGCCTTCATGTTACATGGGATTTGGCAAAAGCTTGGGGCTTCATTTTGCTTTTTAAATCTCAATTAAAAGTATGCAGTAACGAGTAAATGATTTAGGGGAAAATGAGTGAGTACAAGGAAAACAAATTTCAAGAACTCCAAATGGGATAAACCATGGAGATTATAAAGAGACTACACTTGACCTGTCAACATGAGAAAGTCCCAGAGTTTTTATTAAAAGGGGGCAGTGGGAAAGACAACCTGCTGTTTAGGGAAGCTGTATATTTAATTTTAGTGCCTATAATGGCATAGCCCATGACTATAAGGTATTATTTAAGACCTATCATGCAATTTCCTTGGAGGATTCCTCTCTGCACCTTCACAGTATGCCGCAGTTTGCAAGTCTCTGTACAATTTAACTACTGTTTACTGATTAGTATTGAGTATGGGACAAAATTCACCCTCTCTGGACCAATAAATATAAGCTTTAGACATGGAGAAGCAAAATATTTCAACTGCTGCCTGCCACCATATGATTCCACGAAAATACACTTTAAGGAAGTGGAAACAAAACAAACCAACTAAACAGAGAGTCACGGTTTATTAACATAACATACTGCAAATCTAATTAAAAGTCAAATAGGCAATACCCTCATCAAAATCCAAATGTTCTTTACAGAAACATCAAGGAAGAAGGGGCATACAGGGGACGATACCACAAAGGTAATCAGAATTCATCTTCTGGGACTCGTACCCTATTACTCAAAGCTCATTATCAGTACTCCGTACAGGAAAGCAACACCCAGAGACCACATCATTAACTTCCTACACATGCATTACCCCACAGCTCAAAAAACTGCAACAAAAAGCCCCACAAATATACATGAAAAATCAGAGAGTTTGTTTGTGATACAAACCTGCCGAAATTTGAAATATGATGCTACAGAAATCATCTAAACCTTGTAAAAATGAAACTGGTCCTTTCTAATTATGATTGCAGCCTAAAAATGAGTGTAGCCTAGCTGTTACACCATCTAACATCTCCATCTGTCTGTTAATACTTCTTTAATAATACAGCTATGTTTGCTTCCTTTTTCTCTTTTGGATTTGGATTCTTTGTCTGCTGATCAATCCCTGTCAACTGGCAAAACATAATTCATTAAGTGACTAAACATAACTGACTACTCTGAAATGCATCATCTAATTAGTTGAAGGAGAACACTGTCTCTTCTCTATGTTAACTGTCCAAAAGGAAGGCAAGAAACTTCCAGCCTAGAGGGAGAACAGACATGAAAATTGAACTGGTCACCTTGAGTTTCATGTGCTCTACAGAACAGAAATATTCTCAGTCAAAAGACACTGAAGAACACAGCTACCACAATATTCAAGGAAATAAGCAACACACCCCACACCAAAATATGGTTACACAAACAGAAGCTTACAACATTGTCAAAACCTAATTCCCACCAATAAAGAACAAACCATTGCAGGTACAATCAGTGAAAATGGTGAGGAGAAAAGGGCTACTAAGCAAACAGAAGGATGCTGCAGGATGGGAGTGAAGGAAGGGGTCCACGTTATAACAGTGCTGTACTCCTGATGCCTTGAGTGGCTACCTAGAAACAGAGACTAGACAGGAATAAGGGAATAAAGGTGGATATTTATTTGAAAGGCCTTCAAAGGTGCACCCTGGGGAGTCAAAGGCTATATCCAAGATGGACCCCAAGATGGACCATGAGTCATGAGTTCTTCACACTTTTATAGGTTTGGTTCATTTGCATATCAGCATAAATTCACCAATTAAAACTTTAGCTAATGATGGAATTTCTCCAAGCTTATCTCCCTTCTCAAAATGTTGGTTTACACATTTTGGGCCTAGGACAGTCTGGGTGTCCTTGGAGAGCAAACCTAGAGAGGCTTTGCTATGTCTATCTGGCATAAGAGAGCAGCAGCTGACAAGCTACAAGAAACTTTAGAGTTACACACTAGGCAGTACAGGATTTAAAAATATAAAAGCTAGAACCTAAGGCAATCACTCCATTTCTCCAGGAATCCACCTTGTGATATTCAATGACCTATAAAGTCTGTGTTCCCATTTATCAGGTTTCACTGTCAAAGGTAACAGTGACAGTGACTAATGCACGATGTCTAAGTGCTTCTGTGCTGCTCTCTCTGCTCTCTCAACAGAAGCAAGAACTATGGTACAGGGTGGTGTGATAACAACCATCCTGCTGACCAGTAAGGACAAGAATTTGCAATACAGAAGCCCTACTAGTCAAGACAACTGTATTTGGGAAAAGGAGTCACAAGCACTAGACCTCTCCTAGGACCCACCTGACTAATTTGAGGAGTTTTCTTTTTCATTGACTCTATTAACCGGGAAAAAGGACCGGTATTCTGCCATTGGTTTACAGTCACCATGAGAAATGAGCTAAGAGTTGAGGACAGGATGTGGCTGATGCCAGGGCAAGTTCACTTCCCCACAGTGACACATCCCAGGTTTCAACATTCCTTTCCATCCCAGTGACCAGGCAGTGTCATGGCCTCAGCCACTACTCCCCTGCCCCAGCTGTGCCAGCCCATGTGCTGGAGCCTTTCCCTACCCCACACAGGGCTGCCGTTATCCTATGGGAAATAGGAACTGGCAGGACTTTGTGCACCACCACTCTGGGTACCTCAACAGACAAATCCCTATTTGGCTGAGAACAATGTCACAGTACCTTTTTCAAGCACTCTCTGCGTGCCAGCCCTGCCATACTCATGAATTCTTAGTGTATCAGGCTGTGTTTGAGTTGCCAGACTGGTCTTTCAAATGAAACTCCCAAGGTATTGGCACATGCCTCAAGAGAGGATCACTGACCTAATAGCTACAGCTTTGAAATATTATCTGTGGCTAACTTCCACTGAGGGAAGATCCTCATGCATTGTGAAAGTCACAGAAACCTGATTAAGCTTGAATCTGCTAATGGCTGATTAGAGGATCACACTGCCGTGGGTACAAGGCACAATCCAAGCAGCACAGATCAACCTCAGCTCAGTGGCACAGAAGAGTGCTGCGTCCCTGAAGTCGCAGTGACCCTACACCCCAGAACAGCAGCAAAAGGTAAAGTAAGGTAAAGGCACTGAATTTAAGAAGTCCTATACTGTTTTAGGGGGTTTCCACCCCACCAAGGGAGCTGCAAACCCTTGTAGTTCATCTTTAGCTAAGATACCAACATGTAATACCCTATAAATATCATTTCCACCTCTGTTACACAACATCAAAAATCCTCTGAAGATTTTAGCTGTAAGTCAGGAGGCTCACACTTCTGAGAGATTTGAAGACAACAGTGGAGCTAAACTTTGGTGGAAGCCCAAGGCATCAAAAGTGAGCCTGGGTGTTAGAGGCAGACAGGAATAGCTGTGGCTGTGAGACAACAGCCTCTGTAGCCAAGGGGAAGCCTGGAGGCCCCAAGCTACACTTTTACTCCAGTCACCTCAATTTACTTGCAGACCAGCCCACAAGCAAAGAACACAGGAGTATTTTACCATCAATGGCAAGCTGAACTAAAAAATACATCAAGTAAGGAATAAAACACATACCCAATGGTTTGCTCAGGGATGTGCTCCTTTTTATTCTACAGGTGAGGTCTAAGACTTTCAAAGGAAAATAATAATTTCAGATTTCCTTTTTTGCTCACGAACTGGCTGGGCACGTGTCAGTGAGTGGTGAACAACTGCACTGTCCATCACTTGTATTCTATGTTCTAATTCTATCATCATCATCACAACCATTATTATTTTCTTCCTTTACTGTCCCATTAAACAGGCTTTACCTCGACCCATGAGTTTTCTCAGTTTTACTCTTCCCTATCACTCTGCCAGTGAGGGAGCAGCTGTGTGGGGCTGAGTTACACCTGGGGTTAAACCACAACACCCTTTTGGAAACAAAAAATCACTATTTTAAAATTATCTGTGAAATACTTCGGAGGAGCTTCATTTTACCAAAGGCAAATGGCAAGGTTGAAGGCTGAGCCTGATTAAACTACCCTTTCCAATACAAAAAGAATGTAAAAAAATATTGACCATCTTTCCTCATTACTTTGGTGCACATCTATGATGTGCTTTGCACGTGACAACTGCACTCAATCCTCCGCAACCTTATCCACTTGTTCCTCCACACACCCTGAGTTCAGCTGTGCTGATGGAAATACCTGTGACTGACCTGCTGTAGCCAAGGGAAGAAGGTGCCAGAAGGGGAGGCAGAGCCCTGTATCATTTTCTCTCCTTGCCTATTCTCCACTCCCTCCCCACCCCCAACTTCTTCCCAAAGAGTTTCACTTCTGTACTTCGGGGCCTCTTATTTTAATTTATGCAACAGCTTAAAACATTTTGTTAGGGCTGAGTGAGACCATCTGTGCAAGAAATAAAAGATGCCTAAGGGTAAAATAGGCAAGAGCAGTAATGCTGAATCCGTGGAAGGCAATCGACTGCCTATGGATTTTGTATCTACTGCTGTGACCTTTCCAACGATGGCTTTCAGTCAAGGGTAATTTCCATACAACGGCTGCTCCAGAAAGAAAAATTAATCCAGAACAGCATTAGCACTTTCCAGAAAACTGGACAGCTGCAATTGCCTGTCACTTCTCAAAGCCTATGTACCATTTAGCATGACATTTGCATAACATTATAGAAAATCTCCTTCATTATGTCCTACAAGAAGATGTGCCAGCATTTGTTTTCCTGAGGTGAGCAGGGACTCAAGTTGATTCCGAAACATAAACTTTTTGTCAAGGATGGCAATGTTGCTCTTTAAAATGATGGATCACTTCCTACATCTCTTAAATTACCATTACAAAGCCCTGACCCTGTGTGCATTAAGTATTCCCTAAAGATGCTGAGGAATATTTTACGAGTTGTTTCATTTTGCTGTCTTCCTTCTGATTACCTTTGGGGCTTATTAAGAAAGTCTTTTTTTTTAATAACTTAGAGAGGTCCAGGACTAAGAGGGAAAAAAGAACCTAAATTGGGGTTGAAATATATTTAAGTTCAAAGATGAAAGAGTTTTATTTACAGAAAATAGTTTCAAGGAAAGCAGTGAGCACTTTTATCTAGGGAACCTCCTCCCTTCTTTGGAGCAATTACGTGCCAGTAAAGCACACAGATGGGAAGTTTTGTCTCAGTGTCAACCTTATATTCTGGAAAAGAAAAATCAGCTTCAAGATGACAGGTGACAATGGGCCAAGTTCATCAGTGGTGTAGGCTGGCTCGAGGCACGAGGGTACATTGGAACATTTTCAAGAAGGAACACTTGAGGCCAGGAAAAGCACGTACCTGGAATCACTCTCGGAAACCTTCAGAAAAGGCACTGATGGAAAACCTGTTTGCTATTTAACAGGGGTCAGCTCTGCTTGCAGACAAAGAATGAGCTACGTATCCTTGGGCAGCAAAAAAGAATCCGATTCCTTCATAGGTTATTTAATAATACACCATTCCAGAGAAGCCAGAATCCTGTTTTCAGACCTATGCTCTTCCCATGCCCACAAAAACATGAGAGTCAAGAAGCATCCAGGACTAGGAGGCAGAAAGAAGCCAAGCTGAGGTTGGAATACATCCCTAGGATCCTGCCTTACAAAATGGCTCACGACAGGAGCAGCACTACCATCACCCCACAGCAGAACTCAGCAGTCCATGTGTGGCACAAAGGGACAAGTGGTGGTGCTGTCATGCAGCCCCCTCCCCGCACAGAGATTTTTAATTTAATGAGAGGTGCAAATAGATTGGCAACTTGGCAGTTGATGTTCTCTTTTTATTAATTCCTGCATGACTCCTCCCTTCACAATACCCTGGAGTCTTACACGCTGTCATTATGAAATGTGGGGAGCACCAGAAAAAAGAGAAAAGGCAATTTTTTAACAATTGCATGGTCTAGTTCTGCACAAGAACAGAAGACCAAAGTAATTTGCAATAGTTAAAGCAACTAATGGCTTGCAGGCTGGATCACTCAGGCGGCTGGTAATGGCCCCAGCACTCAGTGGTCTGTGTCTGACCAAGGTCAGTGGTTACTCCTGTGTGAAAGCTACTCTCCAAATTACAATTTCAGATTTTTTACAGGGCAAGTGTTCACCTGTCTGTAACTGCAAATGGAGCTTCCAACAAACAGGCAGCTGGAGCGGCCAAAAGGCTGGGAAAGCCTGATGTCCCAAAGCAATTCCACGCAGTGCCAAGGCTGGTGGAACAGAACCTGCAGCCCCATGCCCAACCCATCACATTTTTCCCACTGCTCTGAGCACAGGGAGACCCAGCTCTGACAGCACCTTCAGGATGCAGCTTTCAGAGAGCAAACCAAGACCCTGCTGGACACCACCAAACTCTACCTGTGGAGTTCAGACTCAATGTGAGAAGAAATCTTGACTCTGAAAAAGCTTTATGCATCTATTTTCCTTATTTTCCTGGTTACCTCTATCTCCCTAGCAACATATGTTTTAATGAACTAGAGCTTTGCCATTACAAACAGGTTCTTAATTAGGAGCTTATAATAATATATAAACTGACAGCTGTGGCAGAAAACTAGCTGACCAAATCCTAACAATTAGAGCGAATACAGGCCCCACCTGAAAAGCCAGCCAAACAAAGAGCAAAAATCCAAATCACCAGATTTTGAGCACAAATTTCTGCAGCCTACACCTGCACATTCTACATCTCAGCTGGCCAGTGTGGGAAACGAGCGCCAAATGACAGGGATCCATGGCATGCCATTAAGAGGAGTCAGTAATAAGGGCTAATGCCAGCGTTGTTTTGCCAGGGGCAGAAACAAGACATATCCATGAGATGCTTGTTTGTTGTAGGAGATGCTAAAATTATCTCAGCTCCTCCTAATGGGATAGAAAAGCTGGTGTCATTTGGGCAAGTGACTAAAATGAGATGGTGGGAGGTCCAAGGGCAGGCTGGAGGCTCCTCTAATGACTCATTCCCCACGCTGGGGGCAGCAGCCTCCGTGAATGCCCTGACGAGGGGATCCCAACCCAGCCAACGCCGAAATTCCTTGCAGCTCTCCAGGCCTGATGGAGACACATAATGAAATACAATCCTGTCAAGCTCAGCCCCTGGGTAACATTTTCACTTCTACATTCCATTTTCAGTTTAGGTCGAGATTTTTAAGAAGACAGCAAGCAGCACTCCAGTCCCAGGTGACAAGATCTGCTCAGATTTAGTCTTTGAATGTTGCAAATTAAATTCCCTCATCAGGCCTCTAATCACTCTTACCAGATGGGGCTTGTGCTCAATTTTGGATCCACAGGAAATTTAATGGTTATTGTTTCTGTTTAAATAGGAGATTATTGCATTTTAATAAGTTCTCTTTGGGACTTGCAGCAACAATAGAGCACTATGAATTACTGTAGATAGCTGTTACTGCATGCTGGGGAAAAATCAAGTTACTAAGTGTGACAAGTTGCTTTTTCTTCCCTTCCAGCAATCGCTCGGAGTGTATTTACCACCAAATTAAGTATGTGCCGTGGGGATAATATTTTTATCCTGCCGAGGGGGGAAGGCGCTTGTCTGTGGATTTTCATTAAAATGACACATCTGTTCAGCAATTTCACAAAGTAATTCTGCTGAAAGTTTTATCAGCTAATTTTAATTATTCACTCCAGTGGGTTGAATACAGGATTCATCATGTTGAATTAATACATTTGACGGGAATTTCACAAAGAGGGGGGAGAAAAAGCAATCAACAAATTGAATTGTCATGCAATATGGATTAAATTGAGATTCTTTAATTAGGATAAGCCTGAGATTTGGTATTTTGAAGGTATTAGAAAGCTTAGCAATACAGTGGTAAAGATTAAGAAAATGCAATTAAATATTACACTTTGGACACAGGCAGAGATGTGAGCAGAAAAGGGTCCCCTTTTTAGCAGCACAGTTAGTAGTGTTGGTTTCAAGAATTCCTGAATATCTGAGTTATCGGGGATGGCATCCAGGGACAGCCTCTGTCTGGCAGAGCTCAGTTACAGGCGGGGGTTTGTAAAGGAGACTGTCCTGCTAAGTGATGGAATTGGACTTTTCTTTTAAAAACTACTTGTAACGTAATTGCCCACAGAGTGTGACTCATGCCACTATGTAAAATTTCAATTTATATATAAACACACCCACTGGCTGGGGCTGGAGTCACACAGACTCAGCCTGGCAGCACATTTGAAGCCTGAGTATACGTTTAGAAGAAGCAGCAGAAATGAAGTCAGATCTCCAGATCAGAGTGACTGTGGATGATAACTGGCAGGTAGATTTTTCCTAGATTTAATGTCTCTCTAGGACTTATGCAGTTTTGTTTAGTTTTAGATAGTGAATAAAATTTCAAACATTTTATTTACGAAATGAGTGAAAGTACATAGAGAAATTCTGTACTTACCAAAAGGTGAGGGAACTATGTGTCACAGAAGATTCTGTGTTAAATTTGAATTTTATTACTACTTCCACCACCTCCAGTGCCAGGAGACAGGATTACTGAGTTCCAACCAGTTCTAAAGAAACCCAGAGGCCCTGACCCTCCCTGGGAAACTGCTGTGACTATGCTGATACACATTGATGATGAGTTGGCTGTAAGCAGCATGACAAATTGCATAACAAAGGAATATTTGGCAGCAGCAGAACGCTGTGTTATCTAACAATACACACTTTAATATGCGATTACAGCTGCTTTTCTCCACTGCTGACATCGTCTCCTGAATATCCACTGAAATGGGGTCTGACTTAAAACTCACCACCCTTTGGTGTCAATGCCATATCCTGATGCCATTTTGCCACACCCTGTGTGTTTGCCAGGAATTCAACTTCCAAATGTACATGAGAACTCACAAACTACTGACTTTCAGTAGGCCATGTTCTGAATTTATCTCCAAAAGAACAGCGATTTCAAGCACCTTTCCAATTCAATTTTACCTAACTTTAGTCAGTCAAAATTGAAATGCCTCCTTCACACTGGTTGTTTGAGTTTTCTCTACAAACAAATGAAAGAGCCAGGGATCACCAGGGGACAGCTCCACTCACCTGCCATAGATACACAGAGCAAAAGACATGATGGGCCATTCCTTGGGGGAAATCTGTCTGTGGATGGGATACAAAGAGAGCTGGAAAACCACTTACAGCAGAGATTTCCAATTCTTGCTCATGACATTTATCCTGGACATATAACCCCACTTCTTTTCTCAACCTGGTGCCCGAAGATACATCCTACATGATGATGTTTGTCAAGGCTGCCTGCTCCCAGTCCAGGTTTCTGCATCACTTCCCAGTCTGTCCATCCTTGATCTTGATCCTGACCAGCCTTCCTGACCTTGTTTTAGAATCACTGAATAATCTGGGCTGAAAGGGACCTAAAAATCATTCAGTTCCACCCCCTCCCATTGACAGGGACACCTTCCACTAGACCAGGTTGCTCCAAGCCCCATCCAACCTGGCCTTGGGAGTAGAGAGGCAGCTACAAACTTTTCCTACCAACTCCAATTTTTGCAGTGGGCTCCCATCCTGGATGAAAACCTCAGTGTTTTGCCATATTTGAACAGTACACTCATTTTTCAAGCGGTCAAAACCCAGAACTCGGCTAGAGAAAAGCATGTAGAAGGATCAGATCAGTTTTTCAGGCTTTTAAATCAAACAGTTAAAACCCCATACCCAAGTGTGCTACACTGTGATGTCTGATTCATTCAGCTCCATGTCCCCCTGAGCCTGCAGCAGATCCATGACAGCCCCACATCCCACAGGGTGCACACCCAGAACTGCCTCAGCCCCAGCTCAGCAGGGTGGGAGAGAGGAGGGCTCTGACCCTGCTCCTGCCCTCACACAACAATTGTCTTACAGATGCTTTCTAATGCCACAGGTTCACTGAGGTTGGAAAATACCTCCAAGATCATCAAGTCCAACCATTAACGCAGCCACACCATGTTCACCGCCAAACCATGTCCCCAGGTGCCACATCCATGTGCTTCTTGATCACTTCCAGGGGTGGTGGCTCCCACTGCCCTGGGCAGCCTGTTCCAAGTCCTGAACAACCTTTCAGTGAAGACATTTCCACCAATATCCAACTTAAACCTCTCCAATGCAATTTGAGGCCGTTTCCCCTCATCTGTCACTTGTTACCCGGGAGAAGGGACCGACCCCATCTGGCTGCCCCCTCCTGTCAGACATCTTAGTCTACAGTAAATATTAAATAAAGGATAAAATAACAACACAATCAAGGCCCAGGGAGCTGTTTGGGAGCAGCTGAGGGACATGGGCACCGCCTTCCATGTGGCTGGAGAGGAGAACAAACGTGCTCTTTGCTAACATCATAAACCCCCAGCGCGAGAGAGGCCAACAGTGCCGAAACTTCATGAAAGGAGCCTGGAATCAACTGAGCTTCTGAAGTGATGAACAGCCCTGAGCTTCACACCCGCCCATTTTCAACAGGTTCATCTCTTTTATTTCACAGGGGAAAGAGTAATTTTCCTTTAAGGTACCATGTTGACTGTAGGCATGAAGTTTTAATTCCTGTTAATAAATATTTCACACATTTGCCATGTTTTTCCCTGGGCAGGTTTGGAGATTGCTAAAAGAGTTCATCATTCTGCCATTTCTGCTTCTGAAAATTAATGAAAATTTTACCATTCAGTGGATGAAGCATTAGGCCAGTTCTGAAGTCTGTGTTTTATTGAATTCTTACTTTGTTATTTCTCTGAGATGCTGACAAAATCAATTTATGTCTGAAAACATCTTTGAGACTCCTAAAGCATTATAACTCCAAATGACAAATATTTTTATTGTGAGTGATTTTTAAATAGTCAGCAACTCAACAAGTTGTGCAGCATCTAGAACACTAAGGTCCACTCTGATCAAAACTTACAATTATTGCTTCAGTAGAAATATTGAGTAAATTACTACTGTGACAGTGAAAATCTGATTTTTTCATGCCTGAAATTATAAAATTTTGACATGTAAATTAACTTTTGTAATAAAATGGTCACGGAATTTTAGGAGAAAGGTCAAAAAGCTTTGATTTTTGTGTGTATAATTTACCTCACAATTACCAAATGAGTCACTTGCTGAAGCACTGGCACAACATATTTTTCAAATCCATGGAACTGACACAATGCAGTTGTCAGTTTTCATACTGATACAGGTCTCCCAGTGCACCTCACACCTGTAGGTTTGTCAGAAAAAGCTCCACATGCCTTCACTGGCCCTGCTAAGCTGGGCTGAGCCACAGCCTCACAACTGGGGATCCTTCACAAGGAAAGAAAGAGCGGCCAGAAATCCTCACTCTACTTTTATTAGCATCCCATTAAAGCAAAAAACTCACCCAAAATAATGCAGAAGCAAATATAACTGTGTCTTTGCAGGTAAAAAAGAAAGAGAGACATTGTGAATGGAAAAACTGGATGAAAAGGTGAAGGTTTGGTCAAAGTCTGCAAGGTTACCAGACTGCAATTCCATCCCTGAAGTTGGCTGCTGCAGAGCTCAGAGATTTGAAGGCCAGGCTTCAATTACACTGGCCTGTTTACACACTTCTTTCTCTGCCTGCCCTTCTGCTGCCCCTGTGCTCAGATGTCATATTATCCTTATCAGCAGATTAAAAAACCTCTTTGCAGAAGCACTTATCTGTATAATACCAGTGATGACACTTAAGCTTCAACTTTCCTATTTAACACTCCATGTGCCTTACTGATATCATTCTGAACAGATGAAATTATGTGTTCAAGACTTTCAGGGTCAGAAGAACAGCCAAAACAGGCTGGGATAATGGTCCATCCAGCGTAACCTCCTGTCTCCAATCTGTTTCAGAGGAAGAGAAAGAAGTATCTCAAAGTCCATAGTATAAACCTCCACTGAATAAACTTTCCTCTTGTCACACAAGATTTATAGCCTCACTTAAGATTGGAGCTTGACAGCTCTGTCCTAAAACTCTTTATTTCTAGTATTTACTGTAACAGCTGGAGACACTCTTGTTGATATGAATCAACACCAAGTCCTTCTCAAAGCCTGACCTGAGGCATAATTTTTCTCCTGAGCTTGAAAAAAAGAGAAAAAAAAAAAAAAAAAAAAAAAAAAAACAAACCAGAAAAAAGATCCCTTGCTTGCTCTTAATTTTGCAACTTCTCACTTCTTGGAACTTCTCCTTGCTCTGGAATTAGGATCCACTGTAGCCAATAACTACATCTAAGATGACTGTTTCTGAAACGCAGGACACAGCTCCTGAAGGGTCTCCAAAGAGCAGCACATCCCACTTACTCCTGATTGCACTGAAGTGAGAAAAGCAAGGCAGGCAGCAGGAAGGCAAACCTCAAGTCACTGTATGTCCCAATCAGATACCGAACAACCCTGAACATATTTCTTATTGTCATGTATTTAATACATGCCACAAAGATGCTGTCCTGTCATGGCTGGGCTCTCATTTCCATGTTAAAATTAATACAGTACAGCTGATTCTATTTTAAAAAGGATGAAAAAGATGCATAACATTTCTGGCTTCACAGCCCGCCGAGCAGAGCAAGACAGATGTTCAGATAACTGCTCTGTGTATGGCCTTGTTGGGGAGGTGACATGGAACTCCTCAGTCTGAGGCACAGTCTAAGAAAAGGGGACAAACCCCAAAGCAGCAGCCCCAAGGACGGCCCAGGCTGCAGCAAGGTGTGGTGCCATCAGGGAGAGCAATATTTGATAATTGCATTGGCACTCTGTGTGACCCCATCAGGAAGGTAAAATCACTATATAATTATATTGGCTTCTTGGAATTTCCTGTAGGGATGTACTACTGTAACTTAGGTTGGAAAAGCGAGCAGGAAAATGCCATCATGACCACACAACTTCCGACCAGACCCCTGGGGGCAATTAGAGGACTGTGGCCAACCTCCCGTGCTTCAGCCTGACTTATGCAGCAGTTTGCCAAGATGAGGAACCCCCTAGAAATGAAAATATGCAAGGGCCAGGGAACCACCCAAGTAAATGAGTCTCTGGGGAATGGAAATAGTTTGTAGCTGGACAGAAAAAGTGCTCTGTAGACCTGTGTGGTCTTGCAGCACTGTAGGAAGTTGTGGCACGTGGGGACGTCGGTGTAAAAGACAGGGAGACAAATGACAGGGGTCTGGTCTTTACATTGTTTTGCAAGTAATGGCTTGTCCTGAACAAAAAATTCCTGGCTTCAAAGTATGCCTGATCACAGAGTAGACTTCTACTCAGGGCATCCAGAGGAGAAAAGCTGATATTAAGCCTGGGCTAGTGCTGCAGAGCTGCTCTTCACTGAGACACAGGCTAAGGCCTGGTTTCAAGATGGAAAAATGCACCAAATTCCCAGGATGAATGAAGTTCCAGCCAGCTATCACCTCAAGGCTGGTAAAGCTGTGTTTACCTGGTATTTGGAGTATATTCCTAACTACCCATGCACCCCATTTGTTTGAGAATTAGAATAAAGATGATGATTAGCAACTTACTTTGATGGATTCATTTTGCATTTTCCCCAACTACTTCGCCTGCTAAAAAGAGCAATTACCAGTGACTTCTGAACACGTGCCCTGTTTGGAGGCTCATCTCAGCAAACTCCCACTTCAGCAAAATGAAAGTAAGATCCATTCCTGCATTTTGGTTATTTCTTAATACACCCGTTTTATTGCAATGTGTCAGTTACCTGCCTGTGTTGGTAACTGGTGAGTGATCTCTCCCTGCCCTTTTCTCCACCCATGAGCCTTTTGTTGTATTTCCTCTCCCCTGCCAGCCAAGGGGGCATGTGACAGAGTGGTTTTGGGGGGCACCTGGTATCCAGCTGGGGCAATTCACCACCACAGGAGTGATACGTGACCAAAAAAAGGCAAAATAGCCCTATTTGAAAAATTCAGTGAGGAAAGTGGAGCCAACCTTTAATTTTTCCAGCTGCAGGAATGCACAGAAAACCAAACTCCTGAAACTGTGAACCTATCTGACTTTTCTTTCACTGAAGGGAAAAAGGTCCCTTTCAAGTATGTTTCAAAAAAACAAATTAAAAATACCCCAGACAAGAGACATTCTCAGCCAACTTTCATTGCCTGGGAGTGTTTTTACGGCCAGCTTATGAACTGCTCAAAACAGGTTTTACAAAAGTAATGAAAACACAGTCAGGACCTTCGCAGGAGCCATGGCTAAAGGTCTGAGCACATGGAGTTTACACCGAGCCCAGCCAAACTGCAGCTCACCCAGCTCGCTGCGAACGGGCCAGCATTGCCTCTGCAGATGGTGCAGGGCTGCAGCACTCAAATCCGGGTGACATATTAAGCTCACGACAAAGCAATGATGACAAACTTCCAGACAGTGAAGCTGGGACCGCAAACACAACTGCCAGAACACAGACAGAGAGGAGCAAAAAAAGCCAGCCCAGACGCTATCACAAAACCCCCCAAGAACAGCAACAGCCATGAAAAGATTTAAAGAATCTGTCTCAAAATGCAAACTGGGAGTTTTCTCAGGCAGCCGCTCAGAGTGTGAGCACCAGGGCAGCCAGAGCCCAGCTCAGCACGTGCTCTGACTCCTGCTCTTCCAGTCACCTGAGCCTTTAACTGCTGGAGAATCTCTCCCACAGCACCTAAAACATAACATAGGGAGTTGAACTCTTTTTTCATTTCTTTTATGCTCGACGGAGAAATTCTATGTTTAATTGTAACACAAATCTTTGATATTGAATATAGTTTTGTGTGTTTTCTGATAACATGTATTTATTATTTCTTGGGAATCTATAGTACTGTTTTCTCACCACATCAATCATAGAATCAAGGAATGGTTTGGGCTGGAAGGGACCTTAAAGCTCATCCCATTCTACCCCCTGCCATGGGACACCTTCCACCATAGCAGAGCTCCAAGCTCTGTCCATCCTGGCCTTGGCCACTTCCAGGGATCCAGGGGCAGCCACAGCTTCTCTGGGCACCCTGTGCCAGGGCCTCCCCATCCTCACAGCCAAGAATTCCTTCCCAAGATCTACTCTAAACCTAATGTGTTGCCCATTCTCAGCAGAACTGGTGAGTAAAAGCCACAAGAGCCAACTCCAGGCCCTTTGGGAACCACAGTTTGTAGCAGCCGAAATACAACACTCACAATCTTCAGATTTGGCTCTCAGATTTGCAACACCGAAGATTCTACCAACAGAAACTACCAAGAAAGTGTATCTTCCACTGAAAATATTCAATACTTTTCATGTTAGTTGGACCATTTTACAATTGTTTCTGCATTTCTTGGCTCTCAGTTCCATTGTCTTTTCCCATAAGGCAAACACAGCTCTACGCCTGACTTTTTCCACAGATGACTTCATGCAACACCCCTGATTTTCATGGAGGTGGTGGAGGACCCCATCCTCTTCCACGGACGACAAGAGCAATCTTACAACCAAATGCACTTGTCAAACAAGGGTGTGACACTTGGTCAGGGCTCTCATCCTGTGCCGTGTCGTGTCCAAGGAGCTCTTCCCTGTGCTGGGCTGCAGGGACACAGCCAGGCTGCACTCTGAATGCAACACCTGGGTGTCCACTCAAGCAGGGTTGTTTTTTTCTCAGAAACTTGAAGAATCTTCAGTTGTTCAGAAATAAGTATGCACATGCATAAATAAATGAGTAAATACAGATGTACTGAAAGTAGAGGTAACCTGTGACTGTGCCCATGTAATTTTTCTAAAAAAGCAATTTGGTGTGGAGATGTATCTACTGAATGTAGTCAGGACTGTCCAGAGCTACACTGCTACTCCTGCAATTTCATGTAAATCACACCAGCCATTATTTTGTTAGGGAAATCCATGGGAAAACTTTGTGATTCTTCGGTGTCACAAAAAATATTCAGGAATTAGGAACACAGAGCCAGCCAGTGTGCAAGGAGACAGGCAGAGCCTTCCTTCCAACCCAGAACTGACAGCCACAAGAAAATCCAGCTGTACAGCTGGGCTAGGCTTGGAGAGGGAGGCATTTCCATGTCTCCCTGATCCAGCACAGCTGGGAAAGATGTCCCCTGTTCCCAGTCAGGCCCTCCCACCATGAGCACAAGGAAACACCACACAGATCTTCCCCCACTGCCCCTGAGCTCACCCAGCTCCCTGCCCACAGCTCCCAGGGGCTGAACCAAGCCCCCGGCACACAGAGCTAGGTGATCCAGTCCCAAGGGGCCCAATTTCTTCCTGCACCAAAGATTTCCTTTACCAGTTTGTCTCCAAGGACTCTCCAGTGCTAACTTGGCCTGGCTGCAGCCACAGGAGACAGGGCTGCTCTAGGAGACAATCAGAGAGGAGTTTTATTCGGTGCTGGTGCTTCCCCACTGACTCTACAAGAAGTCTGCGAAGTTTCATTCACCTTGGTGAACATCAGCTGTGGGAGCCCCTGTCTGCCTTGCTCTTCCTTCTCCACGAGGATAAATACTCTCAGGGATTCTGTACCTCATGGCACTGCCTTACTCTGATGAGGGGACTCGAGAAAACCCACAGCAGCTGCTGGAGGGAAGTCATGACACCCAGCTGAGCCCAATCTGCTGCCGCAGGGACTCCACAGCCTTTACCCCACACAGCAAGTTCTGCCTTTTCACCATTTAGCACTTGTTTCCAAAAATGAGCCAAGGGCTTCAATGGAAGGAGAAGAACAGGCTGAGAATCAGTGAATCATTTATGTTGGGAAAGACCTTCAAGATCATTAAACCCGACTGTAAACCTCACACTGCCAATGAACAGAAGCTGGGAACAAGCACCCTATTTAGAACAAATATGCATTAGCAAATGAAAAGGAAATGGAATAGACAGAACCAATTCATGGGTTTTCACTGAAGGCAGGCAGGTTTTCCTGCTTTTTACACATTAAGGCCATTCATAGCCTCTGTGCTCAGCTGGTACCGAGGTCTGCTGTCAGACTTCCTCCTTGCAGCATCCATAAAAAACCTCCAGAAACTCCAGGTACTGAGAAAAGAGAAACCCACACAAATCACTGGGCTTCCCCACTGATACATCAAAATACCTGCTGTAGTAGAAGTCCTCATAAAGTAAGTGGCAAATAAATATTTTGGCTATTTAAAAACTACTTTAGGTAGCCATAACGGGTTACTGTTAAATTGATTACGTAAAAGGCACTCAAAAACTGGACTTCTGTGAAAGTTTCACTTTGAAATAAACATTCCATCAATTACTTGCTCCAGGCCTCTTTCTGGCTTACAGCAAACACCATGTCATTCTTCTTCATGTATTTAAAAACCTAGAGGGCTCCCTCAGATTGTCACTGGAAATAGAATAGGGAAAGGTAATTCTACTTGTGGTTTCTGTCTCTAGAATGAAGCCACTTTCCTGCTCACACAAATGTGAACATTTAAAAAGTTATTAATAAAATCAGTGCACAGCCCCAATGCTCTTCTGTTTCCTGAAGTAATACTTAACACTAGATTTTAACAGAAAGTCAATTTACACTGAAAAACTTACTATACACTGGATATTAATCAGCAAAACTCATCTTATTTTGACCAATAGGAGATGAAAAGCTGATATCCAAAAGATACAGCTATTTTGCTATAGTAATCCCAGACTGATCAGTCCACGGAGGGCCACACTGTAACTACAGAAACACTCAGTGCCATCAGTATTCCAAACACAGGCAGACAGGCAGATGTCCCATTGCAGAGGGAATGCCAAATGTCTATCAATGAGATGTTACCATGGCCAGAAATAACCGAGGTAGGATGACTGAGTGGCTCCTTTGTGAGACAGTCCAAGTGGGGGAAATATTTACTCTTCGAGTTGAGAAATCTAAAATCAATCTAATGTCACTTAAAAATAGGAGTTGCACTGTAACTGATATGCTGATCATAGAAACCACACATGGAAGACGCCGCTATTTCTGTAAATACAAGGCAGTGCAAATGTAGTTCCACGGAATTCAGGGAATCTACACTCATTTATGTTGGATGAACATCTGGTCTTTTATATTTGGAGAAAGGTAGGATAAATACTACCCCGCCATTCCAGCAGATGCCTGTTAACTCCCCCAACTTAAATGGATTTACACCAGAATTTATTTTTTCTTAGACTCCCTACGAAAAACCATGCAGACGTTAAAAAAAAATTGGCAAGATTAAAAGTAACCAATCACTGGAGTTTTCTGAAAATTCTACTACTGGAAAACTACATGGAAAAAATTCAAAAGCACATTAGTGCTCTAAAACCCAGCTTCTATTTCCATAAGCCATTTCAGCCACTGAGGATCCTGACCTTTGCTGTCCTCCAAAAAATTTAGGACTGCGAAGAGATCACCCAACTTTTGCTAAAAGCCTTAGGCTCCTATGCCCCTGCCTTTACGGATCTGAGCCACAGCTGAATTGTGAAGCTTACAGACAAAATTTGGTCTTTATACCTTCCATCAGCTGCAAATGTCCATTCACACCAACAATCAACTACATTGTGCCAAGGAAACAGAGCAAAGAGGTCTTAAAAATATCCTTGTCCTGAAGGAAACTGCTTGTTCTGATGAGTAAGTACCACAAAAAACCTTAGATGCCTTCAAACTCCGCCAGCAGCAGTGACAGCAGCGATCTCAAGCCCTTCTGGCAGGACAGGTGGTGTGCTAAAGTGTCTTGTATTATCTTTCCTCACATCTAACTCATCTGTTCCTTTACTGAAGAACACAATCTACATTGTTAGGTTTTGTGTGTATCTGTGGTTTATGTAACATTTTGTGCTGTCTAATTAGTTCACCAGCAATTAAAAATAAACCCGTGGCAAAGCTCCACTTGCCAGTTTCACCTTGTCACAAATGTGCTTGATGCTCACTGTGTCTTAAATAAAACGCATCACTGGGAGGGAGAGATCTTTTCCGTCAATTTTTTTCCACCATTTGGTATAATTATTCCTGACAATTTGCCCATCACACTGCAAGAGTCTTTCCAGAAGGAGAAAAATACTACTTTGTGTTCTTGTGATCACAAGTCTAATTGAGCGGAAAACAAATCTGTTAAAAAGAGAGAAAAAAAGAAAAGGGGGAAGAAAAAAAGGGAAGAATAACGAGAGATTGTGGAAAGACAAGCTAATCTTTCACTTGGTTAAAAAAATATGATGAGCAAAAGAACAAGGAAATGTGCAACCAACCACTCCTGGAAATCTGAATAGATTTTCTTCCCCTGGATTTGAGAGGAAGTCTCTGCAGCAGAGGCTGTTTTAATATAACTGATGATGACACTCGGGTCCATTTTACTCTGAGGTACAGGGGGTTTTTTGTGGTTTTTAGTGCTGCCTTTCCATGTTCCCTCGGAGCAGGGGCCCGGCAGTGGCTGGGGCAGGGCACAGCTCTGCCAGCCCGGAGCCGGCTGGGCGAGGGCCACCTTCCCTCTCATCTGGAGCAGCACAAACGAGGGCCACGTGTGTAATTCAAGCTGATAGGAAACATTAGCACTGCCGTACACTTTGTCAATTAAATGATAGTTTAATCAGCACAAATCTGACTGGTCAAATAATGTTATAATTAAAAGGAAATAATGGAAAGTGGTGTGGTGATTAATTAACAGAACAGCAAGTACCAGCAGCACATCTTGTCTGTGATATCACTTCTCCCCCGCTCCACGCTGGCTGGGGTGGGGGTGGTGGGAGGCACGCTGACCTTGCAGCCTCAGAAAATCCATTTCGGAGCTGCAGATCCAGCAGCAATGGCAATTTTCACAAGCTCAAATAAATGAGGGGGAGCTTTGCCTCTTTACCTTCCCTGCAGTGCTCTTCAAAGCATTGCCACACACGATCCCTAGTGACTCTTGACTTTTTTTTTGTCTGCCTTTACAAACAGGAGACTGGGTACCTTGTAAACCCTGGACACCTTGACATATATTCTGGAGCACTAGCAGATAATGCCCCGTGTTTATCTCCCGCTGGCTGATGTGTTGATCAGTGCAGCAGCTCTGTCCCTTTCCCGCTGCCCTGGCACACAACAGCCACAGCACAGCTCATGCCCAAGAGTGGGACAGGAATTGTGACACACATCAGGATCCCACACAAAATCAGACTGTGACACACAGGATCAAACACAAAATCAAACTGATCAGCAAACACTGCAGCTCTCAGGAGGCTACACTGGTCTGCAGATGTGCATCGTACATGGTATGAAAAGGTACACTACAATGTCAAGAGTTTTAAGATTCAAGAAAAAAAATAATCCAGTTTCCTTGTGCTGGGTGCTTGTCTCTGGACAGAAGTGATTAACTCCCAAATATTCTCAATATCCATGCCTCTAAATGAACTTTGAAGCATCGGGGTTGTTGTAAGAAAGGCCCCAAATGAAGGCATATAAAGTTGAAACTGTTTTTTCAGATGATGTAAACTTTAAAAATGGGCTTGATTTGAGCTGGGTGTGATCAAACCTTAGGATTGAACCTGGTGCTAGAGCTCAGTCTGTTGGACTGTCACAGGATGCCAGCTCTGATGAGACTGCCTGGCCTCCAGCAGACAAAGGCTGGGACCATAAATGTCATCCTTTCACTATGGGTCATCAATCCACCTCCTGATGGTCAAAAGTTCATCGAAGTCCAACTCCTGGCCCTGCACAGCACAGCCCCGAGAAGCACAGGGTGGAATTGTTGGGGTGCCCTGTGCACGGACAGGAGTTGGACTTTGATGATCCTTTGGGTACCTTCCAGCTCAGGACATTCCATGATCCTAAAAAAACACCTGCTGATGGATGTGTTAAAACCAAGGAATGGAGCAGAAAGAGTCAGGTCAGATCCTGTTCCTCAGCACGGGGAGAGCTGCCCCAGAGCCAGCACATTGCACTCAGCACATTTCCTGAGGTCCAGGGCTGCTGAACAACAGAGCTCTGAAGCCTCTTCACCCAAATTTGTCATGTTTTGCCTGATTACAGTGAAACAGCAACATGCACATTCAATCACGGGTAAAATGAGGGTGGGATGTTTTATTTAATATTTATACGCATGGCATACTGGCAAAATTACTGGCATCTGTATGTGTGTGAATGACTGTTTTGAGGAACATGTGTTGTGTGCAATGCTGTTTATTATCAGTAAATGAAGCCAAAAGCTAAGTTGAAAATGAATGCTAAATTAAAAATTATATAAAATGGAGTGAAATGATTTAATTAGCAGATTATAAGTGACACGCTTTACTATTAGAATTAGCTTGGGAGGGATTGAGGGAAGGGAGGAGGAAAAAAAGCCCCTTGACTAGACACAGAAGGGTGGAAAAACATTTCTTTTTCCTCTATCTGTGGAGTTACAAACACAGTAACATATTGTCCTGGTGTTTATAATCACAGACTCTGCTGCCGTCACAGTACTTGCTTAATGAGGCAGCCAGTCAGAAATAATGAGACTTTGAAACAAATTGTTCTCGCTTCTGAAAAGAGAAGGAGAAGAATGCGTGGTACTCTAATACCGTGCATTTAGAGCGCTCTGCTAACATCTCTGTACTTAACTCCTTGTACTGTATCCCTCCAGTGGAATTTACGAGTGGAGAAATGTGTTGTGGTTTCTTATAAAACTAGGAAGAAAGCTCAGAACTCTGTTTATTCCCAGGTTTTGCCTCTAACTTGTTGCATGACTTCATTAAAAAAGCACTGCCTTGCTAAATTAATTGCCACATGTGAAACACTTTGAACATTTTTGCTTGGTGTCTACCTTCAAAACAGAATATTTCACTCCTATAATGATCTTCTATTAAAACTGTCAATATTCTTTGCCAGCAGGAATTGATTTTGCTTCTCTGAGCTTCCAGGAGCACGGCTGGAGAAGCACGCGTCCCCCCCAGCACTCCGTGGGACACGGGGACGTCGGGAGGTGGGAAATCCACCCCTGCAGCCTGCACAGGGCAGCCACTCCCCCCTGGCTCCCTGGCACCACAGGCAGGGAACGAAGGTAGATTGGCAGATTCTTCTCCATCATTTCCCTGGCCACCCCATCTTGTCCCAGCACTCTCCTCCTCCACAAAGACTTTTCAAACAGCATATGGAGCTCACAGCCCGGCTCCTCTGTCCCCAGCGTGCGGCTCCCCTGGGCTGCCTGTCAAACTCCCACTCCCCTGCTCCCAGGGAGAGGAGCCATCCGAGTCTGCGGCACCCTGAGAACGCTCAGTGTTCAATACAGCCTGAAAAAAACCCATTACCATGCACGAGCCCGTCTTTGATAAAATAATCCTGCTTAAATTCAGAACCCACAAAACCATGACAACTTTGGTAAGCCTTCAAAGTAAAAGCCTTTAAATTATTTTCATGCCCAAACACCAAACGAGCGTAAATGTAAATAGATGTATATGGGCAGCAATACTTCTATTTATTTTGGTGGAAAGCCACCAGCAGCTACCCCTGGTGATGAGCTTTATAAGCCTCCACTGCAAACCAGCATGGAGAAGTGACTCCAGGCTCTGACCCCCAGAGCAGGCCAGCCTCATGGAACACTGGAACCTTCCAGCACCTCTTCCTGGAGCAAAGACTCGGCAAGCTGCAGGAGGACGGTGCAGAACCACGGGGAGGTAGGAGGAAGACCCTAAGCAGGATTCACTGAGCGGGGGCAGCCCTGGGAGGGAGCAGGGAGGCTGCCAGAGGGAAGCACAGCCAGCCCAAGCCTGCTCCAAGAGCAGAGCAGCTGCTGGCTGCTCACACAGCCATACGGCTGCTTCCCAGCCAACATGCTGCTCCCAGTGCTGAGCAGCAACTGCAGAAAACAACAGACGGGAAATAATAAGGGCTACATATTACGTGTAGATTAAAAAAACCCCCAGGTTCTGCAACTGAGCATGCTTGCACCTTTCAGCTATTTCTTGGTAGCTGTGATCCAGGACCAGGGGTTGAGTTATAGGAGCTCTGGCTCTTTCTCTAAAAGCCAGAAATGCCACAGTCTGACGTCTGCACACAAGACAATAACCCAGATTCCTTTCTAGGCATCTACTGGCATTGAGAAGCTTCTGATCAAGTTGCTAATTTGAAAAAAGAAATTAGAAAAAAACAAGATGGAGAGTGAACTTAATAGAAAACACTTTAGATGTGTTTGCTTATAGAAAAAAATGCAGGCTGGAACAGGGGGGTGGGAGGATTTTTTTCCTAGTCTCCCACATACTCCTAAAATGGTCTGTGCATTGCCTGGAAGTAAATCAATACTAAGCACAGTCCAGGCGAGACTGCCATCTTACATGAAGCACTGACTGTAAAATAGACACAAAAGACACATGATACTCTCTGAGGTCCCCAGCAGCTATAATATCCATCCTTGGCAGCTCGCTTGACATTTCCTTGCCCTGCTTCCCAGTCCTCTTTCTTCTGCCTCCTCCCTCCCCTCTCCCCCTCTCTCTCGCTAACAGCCATGCTCTGCTCTCAGGGGCTCGCCGACCGGGTGAACAGATAACAAACCTGTCAAGAAGGGTTTAGCTGGGGAATAAATCCTGCACTCGCCAGGAAATGATGTGTACAATGGGAAAATACAAGGGATGACATGAGCCTTCCCTTCTGAGAGAGTGGCCAGGAGATGCTTAAAATGTTACAGCTCGTGCTAAATGGACATTGGGATGGCTGATTAGATCGTATCTCAGACCTTTCAAGTGCCTCCCTTCCTCCCCACTTCTCACTGCTACTGAAGACACACAAAGAAAGCAGACAAAGCCCATCCCTGCTTCTACTCCTTTATATATATATATATATAAAATTTTTTTTTAGAGGCTTGGCCACGAAGAAGGTGGGGTTGGCATGCGCTAAACTTAAGGTCAAGGCTAAAATCTCTTTTAGTGGCAGGAAAGGTCACATGAAATCCACTGGGTAGTTACAATTTCCATTTATAAAAGGGAAATATAAAAGCAAGAACCTTATCTTGGGGACTTAATACATGTCTTGGCTTATTACTGTTTTCAAAGGGCCTTTTGCACAAATCTGATTTGCACTGGTGCAATAAAGATTCATTATCCTTTTACACAGCAGACTTTGCATTTCTGCTCAGGATTTAATTATGAAAAACAGAACCCATCCCATAAACAGATGCTAATCACAGTAGGAAAGTACTTTCATTTGAGTAACAAGGTAGCTCAGAAAGTTTGCTTGGAAGTTTGCTGTATCAGCAAGAAGAGCTATTAGGGAGGAGAAAAGGGAGGGAAGAACTGATTCCATCCTTCTCACAGCCAGCATCTCCACGCTGGGATCTTGGGGATCTGGTTTTGTTGGAAACAGGAAGAGCAGTTCCATGTGTCAGTAAGTCCCCTCTCCAGCACGCACATCTGATGAAGAACCTTGTCTCCAGCTGCTTCTTGAGATTCCAGCACTGGCTGCCTCAACCCAAACCCTCCAATTCCAGTCTTGGAGAACTCTGGGATTCAGACGGAATCATTACTTTTGGTCTCTAGTACAGCAAACTGTGCAGTTGCTGTTGAGGACTGTTCCCCACGTCCAAGCACACACACCCCGGCTCTGACAGGGATTTTTTAAAGCAATGTCATCCACCACATTGACATTTTATACAGCTGGGGAATCTTGCAAAATGAAACTGCTGCCAGGGCACTTCCAGCCCTTGAAATCCAAGATGCTGGGTTTTACTCTTTTAAAGTACCTTTTGAGATGCTGATACCACAGTGCAAGTGTGACTCCAGTGGATGGATATTACACAGATTGTGCCTGTTAAGTGCACACTGAGCAATCCAGGGTAGATACTCTGGTGAGATAAGCTGTGAGCAAAGCAATGCCACTTGCACAGAGAATGCTACCCACATAAAATCTAAAATAGTTCATTTATCACGAGTAAGTCATGCAATGGTTCCTTGAAGTGTGATGTAACAATCAGGTAAACATGGATTTTGGTAACTTTGCACAAACTGGTGTTTAAATACACATTACAAAGTTAAATCCACTGTGCAGTAACCAAGTAGACAAAAAATACAACTGCTTGTAATACCTGTCAGTCGATGGCAGCACCAGTTTACTTAGAGCAATATATAAAAAAAAAATCACTATCATATACATACTAGACATATATTTTATAAATATATTTTATAAATATAATATAACAATAATAATATAATAATATCTATAATAATATATATCCAGTGTCTTCCAAGAGAAGCCACAGCCCAGGGTCCCCTGGTCAGTGACCAGCCCTGTCTAAGCAGATAAAACCATGTGAATGACAAGGGGCTTCCTTCTATAATCAAGGCCACACCAGGTCCGGACAGCTCTGCCTGTGCCTCTTCCAACTCACAGACAACAACTCTCTTTGTGACATAACACAGTGCAATAAACCTTGTGTGCAACATCTTGAAGGAACAACACCTTCACTAATGGTATTTTAATGAGGAAATGCATAGGCTAATTACTCTATCTTCTAGCTAGTCTAAAAAAATCCTGCACCCGAGAAATGCAGTGTTGAAGGGCATTTTTCTGGAGTTTTGCTTTCTCCGTTTGTTTTCAGTTGGGGTTTTGCCCTCTTTCTTGATGGTGCAAGGCAGGGCTAAGCAGGAGTGCCACAGAAATGGCTTTGGCTAAGAGGAAAGGATGACTGTTGAATAAGATCACATCTTCCTTTTTTATTCTGTGTGTTTTCTTAATTTGCAATTGGTATTTTAAGGAAGAGACATATAAAGTACTTATCTATTATTAGAGGAGTTGAGCAATATAATATGATCCTGTTTATGCCCTAATAGCAACGAGTGATGGACTGGTTTGCCACAGACACCATTTTATTACTCCAGGGCCACGTGTGCTGGGAGTTGCAGTGACCTTACACTCAGAGGTTCCCATCTTATTTTCTACTGCTAAGTGTTGCTTTTTTCCCATTTCTGGAGGGGAAGAAGGTCACTTCTCACTATTACTGTTCCATTAACTTACACTACAGCATACCCATTCCTAATCCAATAGCACCTTACATTGTGCCTTTTAACTCAATAATGCATTATCTTCTCAAGTCTTGCCTACACTGACCAAGTTAATACCAGAGGTTCTGCAGTTACCAAGAGCAGAGCAGAGAAGATGTTTAGTGAGGGTACTGAGGGGCTTAGGCATCGCCACAAATCTCTTTTCCTTCCACCTTTGCAATTGTTAACACTGAGTGATGGGCCCCCCGCACATCTGCAGATCTGCACTGGACCTGCATTCTCATTCTCAGACCAAACATGCCATTTTTCATCACTTGCCCAATAATGCTGATGCCTCACAACATTTCTTAGCACACATCAGACAAGATAAAACTTGCATTTTAGCAATGTTGCATTTTATAAATATCACTCTTGGGTCAAGGTGTTGCTTGGAGCCACTGGGAAAATGTGGGAATGCAGGGTATCCTTGCCACACACACTGCTGGGAGTGCTGGGGATCAGTGTGGGACAGCTTTCACTCTATTAAACAGTGGCTTTGATCACCTGAAGGAAGTCACAGCCCTTACCCGTGATTCATGTATCACTGGAGCCCCTCAGTAACACTGTCAATATGAGTTTATCTAGCAATTGGTCTAGGTGCAAAAAGTGGCCCTGGTTCAATTGTTCTGCCATTTCTAATTTATCTTCTTTAATAAATAAATAAACAAATAAGCAGGGATGTTTTATTTAAGAATCTGATTCTAGACATATCAATGCATTAACACACATCCCTGCAGATTCAGCCTTTTCTGATTGAATTCTGGATCATTTTTGCTCAGTGAATGGAATAGGAAAAGTCCAGGATGCCAAGAGAATAATATACTACAAGCTGGTGTTATGATGACATGCTTCAAATAATCCCTAGCCAAAATGAAATTTAATTATAGCCATTGTTTGTATTATTCAAACAACTATTGACAGTAAATCTATCCAGCATGACGTTTCCTCTTTGTATTCATTGCAGCCTTTAGACTGGAAGGAAAAAAAAGAAAACTAAGAAAAAGGAAATGTCCTCCCCCCGTACTCCTTCCCTGGTATCAGGCTACACGAGGCCACTGAAGCCCAGTTGATTTCCCAAGTCCAATTATTTTGCAGTACACAATCCTCCCGAACAGCACAGCTCACCTGGGGACTCGGGCTGCCTAAACACGCCTCACTTAATGGAGTCCCTGAAGTTGTCTCCATTTCATTGCTTCTAACTAATAGGCTGTGATATTTTTTTTCCCCAAACAGACCACAGCTCTTCCCACTCCCCTTGCCCATCCTCCACGCAAAATCCAAGTGGCTAACGAGGCATTAGGAGACCACGTCCACTGCAAACCTCCACTACCACCTACTGACTGCAGGGCTGAGCGCCACAGCCTGCTCACCTGTGCACCTGCAAGGCTCCTCCCGCACCTCCTGCCCCTCTTCCTGCACCTCCCGGGGCTCCTCCTTCACCTCCTGCTCACCTGTGCACCTGCAAGGCTCCTCCCACACCTCCCAGGAATCCTGCTGCACCTCCCGGGTCCCCTTCCAGGTCCCCTCCCAACTTCATGTTTCATCAGAACAACACGAAAAGAAAATTAAAAACACAGTCCTGTAGGCAGTGCCTGCTGGCATGAATGTAACTAAACCCCTTCAAGGCTTAATAAAAAGTGCTCTTTCTTAATGTGTTGATGATTTTAATGATTTTAGTATAATCTGATCTATTTTTTCTTTCCTTTCAATCCCAACCTATTGTTTCTATGCATGTGCAACAGGGCAGGTCTCCAGCAACAGAAAGCAAATGGCCACTTCAGAAAGGACACTTGTGTGAATTGTTCATCCAGACATGATCTTCTGCCTCCCTTTTTCTCCTAAATCCCATCGCCTTTGGGTTTCTGTACAATCTCCCTTTCAGTGCCTGTCTCAGCCAGCCAAAGTCCAGTTATAAAACACCTGTTCTTGAAAGAAAAACATGAATCAGAACACTAAAACTGCCGATGTTTGCAAGTGCTGAGGTTCAAAAGTAGGAGGATTTGGAGGTGAATATTACTGTCATATTTAGAAAGCCCCACACAGCTGTTGGGGAGAAAGTACTGCTCACTGAGGAGTCCAGGCAGGGCTGGAGCTGAGCTGCCTTTTTCATTTGGCACTGGAAGGCAGGTTTTACTCCTGCTGGGGCAGGGTGCAGTGAAAGAGCTCTTACAGTCATCCACAGAAAGCAAAACAATCTTCCTTT
>VZTE01006156.1:938-33858 GCA_013397775.1 Eulacestoma nigropectus | reverse complement strand
CCCCCATAATATTCTGAAGTTTTCTGGAATGTAAAATGATGTAGTGAGGGAAAAGATCTCCACATGGCCTTCAACAGGGAAGGGCTGACCCTCTGCAAGGCCCAAGGCTGGTGGCAGAGCCCAGGGAGGACAAGAGGTGACACAGCCTGGCCTGGGAGACCCAGGGGAGCTTTGGAGCCCTGGGAGGATGAAACCCCGAGAAGCCTGGTCTGATCTCAGAGCCTGAGCAGGGGCTGGACTAGAGACCGCCTGGAGTCCCTTCAGCCTGAATTATTCTATGATTCCCCAGTTCATTACAGCAGCAGATGAGAACTGCACTGACGGGTTTGAAAAACAACTGAGGGCATCTCAAGGCTCCTCAGAGGAGGTGGAAGGGCTGCATGGGCACAAAAAGCTGCCAGGGCACAGCCAGCCCTGTTAGGAAGGGCTTTGATTTTGCAAAATCAGCTCCCAAGAAGGAACCTCTCTGAAAGCTGGAGGTCTGACGGGAAATGAAAGGCAAAAGCCTGCTCCTCTTCTGCCCTGCAGTTTTCAGGGTCACTGTGCTGGAAGGACACGTTGAGGCCGTGCCCTGATCCCACGGAAAGCAGGGACACAAACTCCAGGGTCCCTGAGGATCTCTCTCAGCACTTGCTGCTGCCTGACAGCTGCCTCCTTGCTCTGCTGCACCACAACACTGCAAGACTTTTTAAGAAGCATTTGAAAAGAAAGTAAGGAATATTTTATGGTCAGGCTGGGATGGTGTAAGGTATTTTTTGTTCATTAAATTACATAGTTATTTTTAATTACAATGAATAAGTACAGAGAAGTAAAAAGCACACTTTTTAAAGACAAGCAGAAAACCCATCCTGGGTGACTACTCATCTGATCATCTAGTAAAATTTCTATCTTGATAATCTATTGTGAAGAGGAAGTGAAACACTTCCATTTCCTATTTAAAAGCCAGCGAAAATACTTAAAATCATCAGGACTGTATCATGTGAGAGCTGTTTACACAAGACCTGAGCAAATAAACAAGGTTTTGGAAATGAGAGAACTCAAACTGAAGCAATAAAGAAAACTAAACCACCAATGCATTAATTCAACCTAGGACAGTGGTTTCCTATGTTTTTCTCCTCAGTGAAAGATAAAATTCAGCGGAGAGAGGGCTGGTGTTGAGCTGGAGGTAACAGGAGGTCTCAGAGCTCTCAGTACTCGACACCTTCTCTAGTTGGTGTCTTCCTGCAGTAAAAAAATGTAATATCACATTTTCTGTAGCCTGTAAGCTGCATGGGTACAGCAATTATCTTTCCTAAACAGCACTGAACACGGTGGGGGCTTATGTTTCTTCAGATCTTAAAGAATTACAAGTGAGGATGAGGGGTGGGAAATTGGGCCGGCCCCTCCCTGCTGAAGGCAGCGTGACAGGGGAAGGAGGGGGCTGCAGGGCAGCTAGGCTGGATGTGTCCCCTTCCTCCTGATTACAGCAAAGGATCTCAGAAGATAATGTTGTGGACCCATTCAGTCTATTTCAGTTGTTTGGAAAGGTTTTGTGGCTAAAAAAGCGTTCTAAACCAAAAAAAAGCAAAATTACTTTAGACATTTTTTTTTTCTTTACTTTCTCATGTCTGTGTGGGACAACTTTCTACCATCCTCAAAAGACTTTCAAATGTCTGTTAGAAAAGAGGACCCTACCACTTTTGTAACAAAAATATAAATGCTTAGTTCTTACCAATATCCAGTGTACAGTCACAGGAACCAGCAGAGAACATGAACAGATTCATAGCATCAAGGAATGGTTTGGGTTGGAAGGGGACCTCAAAGATCATCCCATTTCACCTCCAAGTGAATTTGGTATTTTGAGCAGTTTTCTTAAAATTGAGATGTCCTGTATCACTAATCCCATCAGAAAGTCTCTGCCAGGGATACACCGTGAATGCTCTAGGCTCAAAATGTAACCAACTGTGTGAGCAACAAGGATTCTGGAACAAACAAATCCTTGGCTCTCTCATGGCCCTTTAGAAGTGGCTAGTGCTTCTCTCCTTCTGCCACGCTCTGGTAACATCACTTTTAACTGTTTCTCTTTCAGATGTTGCATTTTTAAGGTGGGGCTGATGCTGAGGGACACCTATTACTGGGTTTTTCTGAATAACCTGTGCAGGTAAAACCCTTGGATTAAAGATGGAAACTACTGTAAGCAGCAAGGGTGCTGTGGATATTGTGAAGGGTGCACCTGTTTTTATTTTTGGGTTTTTTTTTTGTTTTGTTGGGGGTTTTTGTTTGTTTGGGGGGGGGGTTCGTTGGGGTTTTGGGTTTTTTTTTTTTTTGTTTGGTTTTTTTTTTGGTTTTTTTTTTTTTTTTTTGGGGGTTTTTTTTTTTTTTGGGGGGGGGTTTGTTTGTTTTTTTTGTTTTTTTGTTGTTTGTTTGGTTTTTTTTTTGGTTTTTTTTTTTTTTTTGGTTGGTTGGTTTTGGGGCTTTATTTTTGTTTGGTTTTTTTTGTAAGAAACTTCTTCTGTAGAGGGCCTAACACAACACTGCCTGCATCCATCCCACCTCCCCCAGATAGGGTCCATTTGCCTGGGGAAAAGGGGCTATGCTGTCCAAGTGTGACAGCACAACATCCAGATTGAAAACCCCTCCAACCAGAGATGTCTTAAGGGCTTGCAGTCACTCTTAAGTTCCTGTTCTTTGTTACTTAAAGCATGACATGATAGTAAGGTTTAATCACGCTTGACATTTAGCTTGAGGTACAGTAAGTACACCTAAATCACCTCTTCGGCCAAAAGTGGCTTTGATGTTCCCATGGGAGACAGTTATTGTTGTCTTCAAAGGTTAAACCCTGACTAACTCCAGGAGGTGGAATGACAGGAGCTCAGGGATGAGGCAGGAAAGCCTCTCGAGTGATCACCTACACGAACAGAATTTCTTCCACCCAACTTATCATGACTGTAATAGTAACTTGCAAATATATCCTCTATTTGAAAAGATTTCCTGGAGAAGGGAGAGCTTTCCTGCTTTGCAGACACCAGAGTTACAGTGTTTTTGCAGAGCACATATTAAAATGCATTAAGACATAACTAGGGTTGTCTCTATGTTATGCTGCTATTCTTAAGCTGTTATGTTACTAAGCCACATTGGCATTTTTCAACTTTCCTTTGATGTTCTCTCTATTATCTTTTTATAGCATAATCACACATTTTGGTATGTCGAAGATCAAAGGGAAGCTGGAGCTTCTAAGGCTAAGCCTGGATATGGGGCCTGTAACTAACTGAATTCATTATATTTAATAATATTCTCTAAGGAATGGCAGGGTAAAGTCATATGAAATAATAAACATGAAGGTAAATAGTGAAAAACTACTGGAGTAAGTTTAATGGCAGTTTTGTTTTATGCTTCTCTTAAGTTCCTGCATCAACCCTGTCACCCTGCGCTACAGGAGTGATGAGATTCACTGACACTCAGGCCCTGACACCTGGCTGTGACAGCTCTTAATACTCCAAATTCTTCACTTTAACAGCTCTCTCACCAAAATTATAGAATTTTTAATAGACTGTGATACTCTTACACAGATTGTTTTGAACAAATGTTCTGCATTTGATAAACAAATTGAGGCACTTAAAAATGTTCTCAAAGTAGACAGGTGTAAATAAGAAAACAGGTCTTTATAAAGAACTTAATTCCTTTGGGCGCCCTGGAACTCCTATGTCAAAAATACTCATCTTCTGGCAGGCTTGGTAAGATTAAAATTAGTTCTAGATGGCGTCACCAGAAAGCTGTAACACACAGCTGAATGACAGTCAAAAAGGTGTAAAATTCTCTTCTATTTTAGAAGGGACAAAGAAATGTATTCTAACTTGGTCCTTGTAGCTGAATGCTCACTGATGAGTGAAAGTGCAACCACATCAATTACCTAAGCACTGGCTTTCAGCAAGCAGCCCTGAATTGCACAGCCAGATGCCATCAAGGGCTTGCTTTTCACACTCACAAACTGTAAGTTAATCTGAATAAACTTGTAAAGCGTCCTAATTGAACAGTGCTACAAACCTCTGTGCAAGACACAACTGCTGAGGGCAGCAGCCTTCCTCTGGCTAGAGATTTCCTGGGGTGTAACCTAAGCAGGGTGAGGAGTTACTCACTCCTGAAGTGCAGTGACCAGCTTGATGCAACTGCTCCCGCCAGCCCGTTCCAGAGGGAGATGGAACAGGTCAGAGTTAATCGCCTTCACAGCAGCTGAAGGGAACTTGTCTCACTGCCCACAGAGAGGGGCTGGAAGCTGTGCTGCCAAATCTTTCAATTCAGCAATAGGGCCAAGAGAGGGAGGGGTGGGAGAAGCAGCTCTTCCAGAGCCTGTCAAAAAGTAAAAAGTATAAAGAAATTAGGAAATTGCTGTCCCCTGTTTCTGCAGGTTCTTGGACTATAGCACCAATGGAAGTATCATCATGGGGAGACACAAGACATGAAAATGGGGCAGAAATGGTTTCTCTTGAACCTGAAACAACCTGGAATGGCTTCATGGCTGGCAACTGCCAGCTGGGAATAGGTAATTTCTTAAATGATCCCAACTACACTGCAAGACAATACCTGACTAATGTGAAAGCGATTTAGTATGTAAACACAACTGAACTAAAATGTTCTAAACTTAAGTAGAAGTCCACCAAAGAGCTTTAATGTGGCTCTGCCAGCCCACTGTAAATCACTCTTCTCAGCATAACTTCCTAAGAGTCTTTTTTACAGCCAAGCCCTAACCTGAAAATAACTCTGCCCTTTCTGCACTGGCATTTCATGGATCAGAAATCACCTTCACATTGCTCAGGCAACACCTACAACTGCAGCAAGAAGGCAAACAGGACTCCCAGGTGCTTGCCAGAGGGGCAGCCACATTATGGGCAGCAGCTGCAGACCACACTGAATTGGAGGACTGGGAAATCCAGGTGGAACTCAGCCAGGACCAAGGAGATAACCACTGGTTACTCAACTCTAACGACCAAAAGCCATCAGGCAATCCAGCATCTGAGAGATGTCACTTGCAAAAATTATTTGTGCTGATCTCTACCTGTGTGTAACTGAGATTCTTGGTAATTACTGGAGAGAAGATGAAAAGCTCCTGAAACTGGTACTATTCTGTTAGCCTGAATTTTCTTCTGAAGCCCCATAACCAATGACAAAGGCTATACTGACCTAGCTTTTAGAAACTGCAGCTTAACAGAAGAGGCAAAAAGAAGTTTGCTTTTTCTTTTATTCCATCAATTACACAAGATCCATCCACATCTCATGTGCATATGCCACATGCAACTTTTTCCTTGAGTTTTCTTGAGAAAGCCCTTGAACGCCTTCTAATACCCCAACACACTGCACACACTTGATCCTCTCTCAACTTAAAGCTTTTAAGATTCAGCATTTAAATCCACAAAAAAATCAGCTTAACACCCCAAGGGTGAAACTCCCCTCACCCAGTGCTGCTCTGGCTTGGACACAAAACCATCGGATCCCCAGGTAGGAAACCACACGCTCTGAAGGGTGGACTTGGCCACTCTGAATCCTGCCCTAAGTGTTGGGACTCTCAGAAAACATGAGAAATCCACGTGGAGAATGAACTGAGGGTTCAGACCTGCCTGCCAGAGATGCCAAACACCCCAACCCCTTCTCCCGGCTTCCCTGTTTATTGGAATCCAAACAGTGGACCGGGGAGTTTATTTTTAGAGTGCTGTTCAATTAATCTTGGTTCTCTTGACAGACAACAGAGAACTAGTCTTGCAGCTCTGCATTAAGCATGCTCATTTTTTATCTCTATTTATTGTACAATAATTTAACTTTATTGAAGTGAGGGTTTAAGTCCCCAAGGCAGATTGAAGTGCTGAGCCTGGGTATTCCAGTGCAACAACAGTCCTTGTGCCTGTATTAGTGCCAAACTTCCCTGAAACACTAACTTTCAACCTAGCAGCTCTTTTTCAGTGTGTAAAATTTCAGTATTTAAAGTTATACTTTTTGAAACATGCAAAACATCCACAATTTTCCACAGAATACCTGTATCTCTTAAAAGATTCCCCGTTATTTGAATGATTTCTCAGCACTGTTATTTATTTTGTAAAAACGATTTCCAAACAATTCTCTCTTTGTGATAAAATCTACTTGATGACACTGACAGTTGGTACGAAGTACCTCTAGGGAATATTCCAAACTGCCATTACACTTCATCTGTGATCCAGTCAAGAGACAGAATTTAATTATTTTCAATCCAGAAAGAAATATATATGACCTTAAAAATTAGTAAAGCCCAAATGCAAATGGCTGTGTACGAAGATCACAAGCTCAATACTAAAATTAGTATTTCTCCAAAAAGCAGTAATGTAAAACCTAACCTTCTCTAAAGATTTTCAATTCTACACACTGGATGTGAAACAAGACAGGAAATGTTATTCTAAGGCTTTGAAAAAGAAAGTAGAGTTATACCCTTCCTCACAGGGAACTTGGATTTTAACAGGTTTTGAAAAGTATTGCAAAACACTAAAAGTTGCCTTTGTTCTTGGCAGCAAAGCCTATCTTAAGAACACGGAGTAGGAAATCATAATAAAGGGTAATACAACCTTCTGTTGTACACAGGGCTTTTAGGATGCGATTAAAAAGGACATTTTTGTGTGGCACGTTCAGAATGACGCAGCCCCACAGCGAGGCCTGGGGAGTGCTAATATGACCCAAAGTAAAAGCTCTGTGGTTTCTCAGGAGCTCTGTGTCACTGCTGAAGCAGTGGGTCACACTGTGGTGCACAAGGTACCATGGAAAATGCAATCTGGCAGTTTTGGTTATTATGCCTAAGTGGAAAAAACGTTACAATAAGGTAGGAATATGCCATCCTCCAAAATAATGGGAATTGCAACTTCCAGCAGAATATTGCCTTGTTTGTTCCTGTGGTAAAACACTCCTCGGGCACCTCCTAAACGTGCTGGAAATCAACCAAAGAAAAAACCGGCTTGTTGTTTTCTGCTTCTTTTTTGGTGAGGATTTAGAAGTCACTTCTCCTGCCGTATCAGTCAAAGCACCACAATCCAATCCCAGTAGATTATCATCAATCCAGAGGGTGTTTTTTTCAAAGCTGCCAATGGGATTTAGATGCACAACCCTAATTTATTTAAGAGGAGCTGTAATTTCAAGTCTGGACTTGAAAGCAGAGTCATATATGTATATACACACACATACCTACGTGTCTGAAAACACAACCAAAGGCAAGGGAGGGTTGTTTTGACAAAAACAGTGAAGACAAGAACAACAAACCTATAGGGAACAATAAATGTAATGGATTACTGATAATGTCAGAAATGTCTGGATGGCTCCAGCTAGAGAAACCTTATACTGAAACAAAGCAATATATAATATACTGGGCATTTGGGTTTTGCTGTTTGTGAAAGAAACTCGAGCCATTCTGTGTTTTCTTTGCATCTCATAGTATCACTGGAGGTAACCATTAAGCTCATTTTACTTGTGAATAGGTTGAGACATAAATCCAAGGTTACAGACAAAATCTCTGATTCAGCAAAGCACTTAAGCACATGCTTAGCTGTAAACACATGTACCATCCCATAAAAGTAAAGATAATCATGTGCTTAAGTGCTTTGCTGAATCAGGGCCAAAGACAATAGCAGAGCTAGGAGGAGAAGCCAGGCATCACTAAAACAACTAGACAACTTTCCCTGCAACATAAATGTTATAAAAAGGAATAGATCATAAAGAGGATGGTTATGGCTTTTTAGAAGAGTTAAGAACAGCTGTCACAAGGTGGGGGGTAGGGACTGAGAATAAACAGGCATTTTAATATTGGTTTTCACAGCATCCTTAAGAAAGCAGAAGGCAATTTGCTTCCTATTTCATCTCATGCCACTCTTCAAACCTGCTTCCTCACTCGAGGAAAATCACGGTGCATTACCTAGCAGCTCTGCTAATTGATTTAAGACTGATCATCCTTCATTACTGTATCTTTGACTATTAAAATGATAAAGAAATAGCAGACAGGTGAGTGAGAGCAGGAACTAGGTGACAAGTAGAAAACATCAACATTTTTTTCATGTGATTTTTATTAGGTAGAAAATGATCATTTCACCCAGCATCCCTTTATGTTCAGAAGCAACCGACACACCATGAAGGATACAGGCAGTGTTTTCAGCACATTAAAGCCCTGCCACAGGGAATTCAACCATCACTCAATGTTGGGATGCTGCAATTCATACCCCAGCCCACGTCAGGCTGCCCAGTCCTTTCCTGGGCACAGGTGTCTGCCTGATACAGCCTCACACAAAGCAGCTCTGCACACCCCAACGGGCTGGGGGCTCCTGCTGAAGTCTGAGGGATGGAACTGGAGGTGCAGAAAGCTCTTGGGGAAAGCCCTGATTTGTTCAAACAACCCACTGTATGGTTTTTATATATTTTCTGAATACATTTCAGAAACCTTGCAGGATTTTTTGGGGTCATGTATCTGCTCTGCATTTCTTTTAGATTGGAAACTTTCTTAAACTATCCAATTCAATGTTTCTCCTATAAAGCCCTGACTTGCAATTACTCTCTCCTTTCTCTGGAGCCAAAAGCGCTGTTATCTGGATTCCCTGAGAGGAGCAGCAGGTACCACGGTGCTAACCACACATTTGGTTCACATTAACTTATCTCCCCCTTGTGCAGGGCCATAAAAAGTTAATTGGAATATGCAGCTCCAACACACACCACAACATGAGCTGGGCCAGCCAACACTAAAACCTAACCATGTGGCAGCTCTGCTTGGAAACAAACTCAAACCTGTCAGGTCTCATTTTGAGAAAATAAAAAAGGCAAAGAAATGGAACAATATCTTGTTTCTTCTGGTGTAACCTTGTAACTTCCTATGGGACAACACACTTCACACAAACCAAACTCTGCTGGAGGCAGAGATGGGAGGCTCCCTCTCCAGCTCTGCCCTCTGACACAAGGCAAAATATGATGAAATAGGTAAATCAGGGCTGCCAAAGCTGGTCAGGACCATACAGACAGAGTAGAACTGAGCCAAGGAGACCCTGCTCCTGCCCTTCACCCGGGGTTTTCCCCAGCAGCATTCCCTGGAGTCCAGGGCCCCTGACCAGCAGTGCTGTAAAAGCAGATGTGCAGTTTGGAACTGGCTTCTTCAGTCAGCAGCATCAATACAGCAAACATCTGGGCTTAGGGGATGTCTCACAGCCCAGTTTATGTAGTCATTTCCTTCTTGGCATCCTAATGAACAGCTTCCTACTCTTCAAAATTATTTTTAATTAGTTTTGATTAAAGAATAAATTAGTAATTAACCGCCCATCAGTGATAATAGAATTTGAAGTGCTCACAACTCCTACATTTTGGGAGCCAGAGGTTAAGCATAGCTCAGTAAATCCATCCATCCATCCATCCATCCATCCATCCATCCATCCATCCATCCATCCATCCATCCATCCATCTACCGACCCATCCTCCTGCAGCTACACCCTTTCTTACTAATCCTGCCCCAACCATGAGGCTTTTCCTGAGTCAGACCTCAGGGAGCACCATCCTCTCCTCCATCCCCAGCTCCCTGGTGAGTGACCACCACCCCAGAGAGTAAAGCACCATCCAGGCAGTGACACAGCCCTACGAATCAGGAAGAAACCCCTTCCACAGCTTTCAGCACAAGCAGAGATTTAATGAATTTGGCACTCAGATGTTCTAAATCGAAGTGTAAATTCTGAATTTCTGGTTTGTTTTTTACAGGATAAAAGTGTTTCCCGTGCCTTGAGTGCCCCAGTTCCTTCACACCCCGAGTTCAGTCATGTCAAGGCTCTCCCCCCATGGTGCCTCTGTGCAGGTAAAACACCAATCTGCCCTTTCCCAGGCTGTGCCAAAGATTGCCAAGCTCCTCAGAGGAACATCTTGCTCTGGCTGAGGAGATGCACAGCACTCTCACAATAAAGCAGTTGCGTTTGCAGTGCTACAGAAATATAAACAGGCTGCACTCCACATAATTCCGCAAAAGGCATTGCAGTGCTCTTGCAAGCAGAAAGAAGCAATAGTAAATAAGGAACGTCCTGACAGAAAGGGAGCTGCTGACACGAGAGGTGCTGTGCAGCACTGCTCTGGAGTCTGCACAGCGAGCACCGGGGAAGGAGCAGATAAAGCCTGGCCCTCCCTCAGACACACAGAGCAAAGGTCCGGAATGCAGTGAGCGGCAGCCGAGGCTTCGCTGTGCACTCTGCACAGAGATCCCCATCTGCCCAGAAGGGAGGATGTGTTTCATGACATTAGATGGTGTGTTTTTATAGTCACTTCCAAAGGCATTTCCTCAAACTCCACTGTTATCTCTGAACACACAAGTGTAAATAACAATATCCATTATGTCAGTGCTTCATTCAACACATAAAGATAACAACTTCTCCCTTCCCAAGAGGAGGCAGCGTGATAGAAACTGAAAAGGCCATTAGAAGCCATGACTCCAACAAGGGTGTGAATAATCTCATACCATCAGGTGAGCAGCCCAGAAAGGCAATCATTAGACAGCCCTACCCTGCTCCTCGCTGTGTCACGGTACCATCCACTCCTTACGTGAAGGATGGCACACGCTCATTTCCCTTTTATTGAGTCAAAAATACGACAGTAATTGGATTGAAGCTTTCAGGGGCAAGGGGAGGGGAAAAGGATCTTCTTAGACTCCCTAATGCCAATCTTCATGACCTGTCTGATCTCTCGGTAAATGCCACATATAGGTTAATCCTCACAAATCCTCAGTACGACCTTGTCAAATCAAACTGTTCATCAGTTTGTTCGGGGGCTACTAGATAAGAATAAACAAATGAACTCATGCTGCATGTCTCCCAGCTGTCACTTAGGACTGCTTATAGACAAGGTCTTTTAGTGGGCACCCTGCAGCAAAAGAACTCTGACTGGAACATGTGAGAAATGAACAGATTACCTGCTTAACTAACACACCTGTGAGCACCCTGCATATGAAAGATACATGCACTTACACATTTCACTCTGTGTGCCCTAAGCATTCTGCTTTCTCCTTGATTTTCCTAATTTTAAATAATATTTATTTGTAAAAAAACATACATGCATCCAGAGTAAAAAGTATCGTAACATAATGCTGGAGGAGTGTGTTACAAGGACGTGCCTTAGACATCAAGTTGCTCCTTTTCCATCCAACCCAGCTGAACTGCAGCAGTTCCTCACTGCCTCCCATGGACTCCCTGCTTGGCCACTGAGCCTCTTCTGGGGCACAGGGGGTCATTTACCCGCTTTAACCTCAGGGCCATCAGAAGAAGCCCTGCTGTCTGCTCCACCTCTGCTGCTGCCTGTGCTTGGACTGATGCCATTCATCTACTCCGTGCTGGCCTGCAGCCACCCACCAGATGGCGGTTTTGGGGCTATGGAGCGGGGAAATTTTGAACTAGTGACCCAAAAGGTGGAAGGTTTCGTAGCCCACTGCCTGCCCTCTGGCCCTGACATCTGTGAACTTGCCCTTTTCGGAACAGGGCTGCAGGCACTGAAAAATACACACACAGCATTATCAGGAGGTTTGGGTTTCTCCCACTTCTCACAACCTTCAAAACCCAGCACTATTATGTCACACTTCAACTGCTCACCTAACCACAGCCTGCCATTGTGTCAACACCCAAAGAGTACAGCTTGTCATCTTGTCTCTCAAGCACCTTTGCAACTGCCGTCATGCTTTCTCTTCATGAGCTGAGGAAAGTCTAGGCAAAACCTATTATCTGTCCCTCGTGTCTTAGGAGACAGTTCACTGTAACACAGAAATTGCTGCAGTCCACAGGTCAGCTTTGGTCTTTCTCTACCATAACTTTGTTTCATCTATGTATGATTCACCACAACAATTTTATTGTTTCTACAAGTCCATCCTTGTTCAAGTAGTGACTAGAATTTAATATATATTTTGAAGGTGAAAATTTGTGGGTACAAATACACTGCAAAGTACTTGAAGAACCCAAAAGCCTCTGTGCACATATTTTCCCCCCTATACATGATATCCCACTTAATCCCTAAAAAAGCACATGTCCTCCTGTATGGCCTGCCTTCTATGGCATTCTCTGTGGTTTGGCTTTTTTCTCCTTTTTTCTCCTATTGCAGGATATGTCAGAATTCAAAGGTCTTTGCTTTCATGTACTTCGTCCTCAAGACCATGATCACAGCAGTAGGTCCTGAGGCCAAGAAGTAAAAGAAGTTGTGCTCTTTTCTGAACCATGGAGGTCTCTCAGGAATCAGATGAAGATCCACTCCTTCAGGAGCTGAACAAAGAAAAACGACCCTTCTGGTCCTAGGAAACTCTTCACTGAATTTCTAAATTACGTAAGGCTTTGGTTCAAAAAGCATCTCAGCAGAGATACACAGCATGAATCCAGTAACAGGACTGCAGTGAAGGGCAAACCCCTGGATGTGCCAAGAGAATGGGAGCAAAAGGAAGGAGTGATAGAAAGAGAAAAAAAAAACCTAACCAAAAAACCCAACAAACCACCAAAACAAACACCAACAAATCTAACGTATTTGTCATCATGCTTTGTGAGGCAGTAAAATAGGCATGTGGAAAAGGCTGAAGTTTCTGCGTAACTGTCCCATCTGTAGACTTTTCCAACTCCATCATTAATCACCGGGTCCCTCCTCCGCAGTCCTCATAACAAACCCCAGCCACCAAATCCCAGCGTAAATCCTGCGCTCGGCCTCGCAGTGTGAAACAGACAGTTGACTTTGGGATTATTCTTTATGTTCAGAAGCACGAATAAATCACACACCATCAAGTTTATCATTTTTTCTCCTCAGAGAAATATGAAATATTACAGATCATCTTCACTACATCAGTTTCTTTACAGTCTATTAGCAAGCAAGGTCTATTTTTCATATAATTTACCAAACCACTGGTCTAATTTCTCTTATTTCTTTTGGAGCAGGAAATATATACAGAGCATGTTCTCCTGTTACACATCACCCACAACCAACCTTCCTGTCTTCCATTCCAGGGTTCCAGGAAGTTGCTGGAGTTGGCTAGCAGCTCGAGGTGGTCCAGATCTTGGGTTTCTTTACAGAGATTCTATGAAAAGAAACTGACTATCACAAATAAAATCTATCATCAAATAACTTCAGGATGTTTCAAGCTGGATGCTCAGAAAAAGACCTAACCCCAAACACCAGCTCTGAAGAGCTGGCAGGTTTTTGTGGTATAAGAGAGGAATGCTTACCAGTGGTTTTTGAAATGAGCTGTGCCCTCACAATTTTACTTCACAGAGGAAGATTCCTCTCACTGACTCCCTGCAAAAAAACCCCACAAACCCAACAAAAAAACCCCAAACAAAAAAAACACCACCACAAAAAACCCCACAGACCAGGAAACAGGCTCAAACCCCTGAAGAACTCCTCTCTCAGTTTCAAAAAATACCTCAGGCAGTTGCCTCAACAAACAGACTGAGGGTGCAATGGGCACGGGCCATGACATGCTGGTCCCTTTGTCCCTCCCCATCCAGTGGAGTCTGGGCTGCAGAATAGAGCACATCCCACTGGAACTGCACTGAGAACACAGGAAGGACTCCAGAACTCAAGACCACCAGTTTGGTATTTTCACCAAGACCATGAGATCAACTATGACAAAGAAAAAGGTAGTGGAAGTTAAGGTGAAGTTGGTAGAGTCTTTCCTTACAACAAAGCCCTTGTATTAAACATTTTCTGCCAAAGTGGGATGTGATTTCCCTTGCTCGTAACAGGGCAGAGAGAAACAGGTTAAATTACAGCCAAAATAATAGGAGTCAAGAGACATAGGCCTGCCTGATCTTTTCCCATTGCAGCTCTGTAAGGGGAAAAAAAATCACAAAAAGCTGCAGTATCTCAACCTTCCCCCCTTTTTTTTTTTACCCCTAAAAAATTTAGTTCCCCTGGAAAAGCAAAGAAAGAGGCTGAAAGGATTTCACATTGAACCACTGCAATAATTGCCACAATTTCTTCCCTACCAGCTGAAGAGCGAATGGCATGAGTCCAAACTTGGGCAAGGGGAAGGAGGTGACATTCACTTCTCCAGTCTCTGCCTGTAGCCTGCAAGAAAGGCTGGGCTGGAGAAACGCTTTGGAAGATCTGCAGATGGAGGAAACTCTCGAATGCCACGACTGCAGCAAGAAATGCTATTTGCGAAAAACAAATTCTTAACACAGTTACCAGGCTTGGACACTGAAATAACAAATATATTTGCAAAATACAAAGACTTCAGAAACTTCAGACCCCAAAACTTCAGAATTTTCTTCTTCATAAAGCAAAACTGAGACCCAGCTCCAAGTGTAGACAGAAAATTCTAACAGTAAATTGGGAATGTTTTTTTCTGCCTCACTTGCATGGGCCGGACAAATCAAGCTGGCAGCTGCCAGCTCCTAGAGGGACGGGTGTGCTCGTGTTGGTGAAGCCTTGCATTAACTACAAAGAAGGAACTATTGCCTTCCTTCTCAGGGCTTCTACTGGTAATAAACTGCAAATCTCCGTTCCTTTCCTCCTCCATTCAGACTGATCTTCAGGGGCATTTTCACAGGTGGATCTTGGTGGCTCTAACACTGAGACCCAGTCATGCGTGCTCTAAACCCCAGAAAGAGCATTGGCTGCTGCTGACCCCTAAATGTGACCGGTCACGCTGCATCTGGGACAGGGGCCCTCCCGTTCCTCTGCGGGTCTAATCCACTTCAGCAGGATGTGCCAAGGCAGCAGAGCACCACAGGAAAATAAAATACACCAGGGCAGTGCCCTGCATTAAAACATCACCGGTCCAATGACTGCTCAGGGTCAGGTGGGGTTGTAGTAACCTGAGTTATTTTTCAGGATTTTTTTGCTCATAATTTCCAATTCCCTGAACTGTTGACTCTCAAAATCACTTAGTAGCACAAGTCTTTTGTTCCTTCTTTGCACAAGAACAACCACACTATAACATAAAACATTTATTCCAGAGTCAAACATGCATTCAAAACATTAGCTCCAGCAAAAGAAACAATCAGACACAAGAGCTTGCAGTTCCATTCCCAACAGGACACTTAGTAAGAAGAGAATGACTTTATCAACAAGCAGTAAAAACCTTAGTTTCCCATGTCTGAAAGAGATTTCATTAAATGCTTCCCTTGACTAGGTGCAGATCATTATATTTCTCATAGACTGTAAGCAATGTGAGCCTGTGTCTGCACCACGATGCCTGAGCCTTGACTGACAGCTCTAGGAATTACAATAAATAACTGCAGGAGCACAAGCAATGCTTTCCTAGGAGCCCACTGCCAAACTGAGTGCTTCCTTGCAGAGAAACAAACCAAACCAAAACATAAACCTGGAAAAGCTCCATTTAATGCTGTTTCTCAGATAAGAAGGATATTCATCAGGCGAAGTCACTTCCCATTCCCCATCCCTGCAGGATTCAGGCTCAGACCCCAGGACACGCTCCCTGTCCCCAGCCACAGCCTCTGAGGCTTCTCACCTTCCCAGCTCCTCCCAGGCCACCAAGGATGGAACAAAGGGAGGTCCCTGTCCAACCCTGAGGAGGGCTGAGCCTCCCCAGCCTGCCAGCCCACCCAGCCCTGTTTCATCCCCCTGCCAAACCCCTCCTCGCACTGGGGATGGGAGCTGCCCAAAACGTCTCCAAGGGTTCGGCCACATTATCCATGCACTGACTCCCTGGCAGTGATAAAGGCCATAGTGATGGTGAAAAAAGCTAATTCACAGCCTGGGAAGGATTAATCTTGCTACTGTAAAACGTCTTGGCTACAGCGAGGGTTAGTCAGTCATGGGACGGATGCAAGCCAGAATTAAACCAAGCGCATACAGAAAATTATGCTCTTCTTGCAAAGACAGAAGGGGGCAAATAACTGTTAAATAACATTCTTTGCTACATTTTTTCCTTAGAAATCAGTGATACCCTGAAAGGTGTGAGTGTGGTACTTTACTCCTCCTGCTCCATTTCCTTCCACACTCAAAATGCTCAGACAGTCCTGACTCAGGCAAGGAAACTGCACCATTCTGGGTAAGCAAGGCAAACCCACCTCCAACTCCACTACTAATGAGAATTGTCTTAAAAGAGAAGATTCAATCTTTCCCAGCCCAATAGCATGTCTCACTTGCAGGTGAGTTAATCACTAATAGCCGTGATCACTTTCTGCCCCACCTGCAACACTGCTGTGTCACAACAGCTCCCTCCCGGACACAAAAGCTGCAGCAATGCCCAGTGGATCAGGGAACATCCTCCAGCACGGCTGGAGAACTCAAACACAACCTACACCATTTCCATCAGGAGGACCAGGATACAGCTCACAGCCATGCGGCACACAGGGGGACCTAAATGCTTAGCTGCTTGCACTCAGTTTGCAGGAAAGGTTTGTAAAACAGCAAAAAGCAACTTGGAAACATCTGTGCAATTCCCAGTTTCTGTACAGCCCTTTGTAAGCAGTGTGTCCCTCAGAAAGGAACATGGGTTTTACAGGTATGAGGCAGTGCTGCCAGGGAAGGACAGCAGGACACCTGCATGAGCAGGCTGGAGTCTCTCCATGGATTTTTCCAGGCCCCCAGAATCAGATCAGCAGAAGGAAATGCAGATGCAGCAGTATTGCTGCAGCACTTTCTGGTTTAGCTTCATTTTTGTCACTCCTTAAGGCATGTTTAAACACTATCTGTGAATAAACACAAGTAAAAGTTGTATGTGTGCATGAAGGAAAAGATCTTTCCCTTTCTTTGGTGCCAGCCAACACCATCAAAACACTCCACAGACACCCACATCTTAGGGGAAAGGAAAGCACATGGAAAATAGTTCCATACTAAAATACAGTCAGTGATCACTCAGAGGCTCTTCACACTGCAGCTCTGATTGCCCTTACATGCCAGCAGAGACAAAGGAATGCAATTTGACTGTGCATTCCTAAGAGGAAATTATATTCTGCTCTCTCTGTCTTTCTTAAGCATTTGCAGTTTTTCAGAAAATGGCATCAACAGTATAAATCACCTGGGCCTAATACAATGGACAAAGCCAGAGTAATCAATTCTTATTTATTAATCAGCTTCTATCATGATGTTCCATAATCATTATACCCCAGTTTGGACACAATAATAATGAAGCTAACAGAACTAATGCAATTTGTGGTGAGTAAGATGTTGGCAGGCAGTGGCAATAACACTGCTTGATAACAATACAGTAAGGCAAACAGGTCCTGGCTGTAAGAAAAGATATTAAAATAGACAAAAACACACCAAGGAAAGGAGGTATTAGACATACATATTTCCAAGTTGTTATTCAAAAAAAAAAGAAAAAAAAAAAAAGAAAAAAAGAAGAAGATAATAATGTTAGAGACCAATCTGCATCATCAGAAATGAAGGGCTTATATGATTTATATAAAATCATAGACACAGTAACAGCATTTCAACATCCTCACAGAATCTAAATACAGAGTGAGGATACAAGAGTCAGATGAAGGAAAAAATGAACTTTTCTCTTGGAAGAAAATTCTTTTAATTACAAAAAGTAGTCTGCCTGGGACAGTGCCATGGAAAGCCTGCAAATCCCAGCTATTTGTGCACACCAAAAACAAGAGCCACCCCCTAAACTCTTGTCTACTTCGTTTGCCTCACCTGTGTGAATAGAAGAGCTTAAAAAATGGACCAGGGAGAAAACCACAAAGCAAGGAATGGTGCTTAGATCCTTGGCAGCAAAGTCTGCTGCAAACACCACATTGCTGGGGGTGCTTTCAGTTCTCAAAAACACCCTTGTTCCAATGATCAGAGGAATTTCTGGGTGAGAGGGATCACTGCACCACAGAAGGCACAGTTCAAAGGGACAGCAAGCCACACAGAATAATTCTGTGGCAATATGACCCCTTGAAATGCTCAGAGCAGCAGAGCTCTGCACCTTAAAAATCTCAACTACTAAAAAAGACAAGGTGGAAAAAAAAGGAAAAGAAAGAAAAAAAACTTGTTTATAATAAAGACTACATTCTGTAGCAATTTCCTAGATTCCTGGGGTTAGAAATCTAGATTGCCAATGGATAAGTGAGCCTTAAAATCACATCCCTGCTGACAAAAATTCATTTCTTATAACCGTCTCCATTTACCGGAATGTTGAATCTTTCCCATGGGGAAGGAACAAATGAAAATGTTATTTCTCTGCTCATGAACTCATACCTTTCTGTCTGCTTTTCACTGTTGGCAATTTCATTCTCTTCCAAATTTGACTAAAGCCCATGACCTGGGGGAAATAATGTCTATATAATAATCTTCTGAAACTCTAATTCTGAGTCATGTTTTTTTGGATGTTGCCTCACACTTTATGAAAATTGCATTGAGCTATGAAATGTAAGTGATGTGATGTCTCTGCCTTAACATAATAATTTTGTCTGGTGACCATGTTAATAATAATACTAATACTAATAATAATAATAACAATAATAATAATAATAATAGAGTCTCCTTTGAAAGCAACAAAACTAAAATAAAATTAGAGAAAAAACAATCCATGCCTAATGGCAAAAAAGATGTTGTGGCACCCCATTCCACAGGTTTATTTTCACTGCCCCGTGGAAAGAGCTAGTCACAACTGGTAGCAAATTAATGGTGTGAGAGAGGCAAGCAGAAACATCCTGACACTATGGCTGAGCAGCTTAATAGCCCTAAAGCTGCCCTGACTGTGCTTGGGGGGACCCCGTAAATCCTGGCACGCTGCTCCTGGGGCCCTGGCCTGGCTGAACCCCACATCTGCATGTGGGGAGAAAGCACAAACACCTCCATAAAGCATAATTATTGGCTGGGGCCTCTCGAGCAGCTTGCTGAGCAAACTCAGCAGTGACGATGTCTGCAGTTGATCAACTCTTCCTCCAAAAGCAGAAATAACTTCAGTGTCTGTTTATTGGCTCCACAGCCACACACCGGCTGCATCCCTGCCCAGCTCTATAAATCTACCCAAACAAAGCTGTACATTACCAGATGTTTATTTTATTTTTTTTATCCACACTGACCCATAAAATCTACAATACAGTAGATCAAATGGTAGATATCATTAAAAACTTGCTCTGAACAAAATTGGTACTGCCATATGTTTTGGGCCTTCCTCCATGTGAAGCTCCACTTAGCTCCACAGGTATAAATCCAGAATAACCCCATTTTGAGCAACAGCTATTTCACATCTGCAGCGGTGCAGCCTTACGGGTGTTGGTATTTGGTCTCTGATGTTTCTGGGACGAATAACATATTTATTTATTTATTCATTTCTTCATATATATATGTGTGTATATATATATACACACACACACATACACATACACATATATTATACATCCAACTGAGAAATGCAAAACAAATGAAAAATGTTTTATTGGTTGGACAAGAAAAGCCTGGCAATGACAACCTGAGAAATGTTCACCTGATATACCTGACCATTCGATTTGCAGTGAACCAAAGCCCACAGCAATGCATGTTTGCTGCCAGGCAGATACCCTGTAAGTAACATTTTTACAGTGCATCATAAATCTGCAAATTGGTAGCCATAAAGTGAATCTTGAATCATGAAGAACAGGGGGAAGTAAGAGTCCAGACCCTCAACAGCAAACAACATACTCCAGTGTCATGTGAAAATCCATTTTGTCACTCCGACATGATCTGAAAAACCAATCTCTCAGAGGCACATCCTGCATGGACTGGGACAGCCTCAGACAAGGCACAGGCCTGGGTCCCCACTGCCTTGAGGCTTTACAGCTGCCCCATCTTTCTGTGGCTATTCTGCAGTGAAATGAAGCCCTTTAATGCACTCGTGCTTAGTAGGCTCAGACTCTCGGAGTGCTGTCCATGAGTGTGTGCACGTGCCTGTCCAGATACCCACAAGGGAAACAACAGGTACTGGAGTGGGTGTCTCTGGGGACAGAAAAAGCAGGAGGAAGATGATTTAATGAAGGAGGACCCTTTTCCATAGTCTATTGCATGCTAGCACTGGGTTCAAGGATAGGTCTGGAGCGAAAAGCCCAGGGCAGTGCACTCCTGCAGAGCTCCCCAGGGAAATGGGTCCAACCCTTGCTAGACAAACCTTGCAGCAGTGAATCCCCAAAAATCCAGGTCATGGCTCCGAGCGCTCTGCACAGGGCAAGCACTGCACGGGTCTGTCCAGATGGGTGAATCCTCTGGGGAGCCTCACCCCGAGCCCCTGCAGGGACACAAACACCCCCCTGACTGAGGCTCACCTGGGGACAGCACAGCTCAGCCCAAGGAGCTGCACTAATGGATGGGTTACTCTGGACTTGTGCCGCTTTCCATCAGGCCTAGCACAAGAAACAGTTTCTCAGTTTTAAACCAATCATCTCTGCCATTTGCCTTCCACACAAAACTTTAATTTGGATATTCTTCCTAAAGCACCTTTAGATCCTTGGATAAATCCATCTGAGAAGTGCACACTCTTAATTTGTTGTTGTTGTTGTTGTTGTTAATGGCGGTGCTGTAATGTATTTTTTCAAAAAAACTTTACAACTTCCTTACATGACAATGGTAGAAGGTTCATTTTAAATAATCAAGAAAGAAATCATTTCCATTAGATAAAGCAGTCAATAGCATCAGAAATGTGGCTGCAATTACTTGTTGCACTTTACAATGAAATCCTTGTAGTATAATAACCACAAGATGATGAAACACATTTTGTCTCCATTTCACATGACTGACCCCAATTTTGCCAAGGACATCTGAACACATTTAACATACTGAAATCTTCCATTAGGATAATGAAAATACACATTATTGAATTCTGTATTTGCTTTACAGTGCTACAAATAGCAAATTCAATCTTTCTTACTTTCGGTAGCGACTACACCTGCATAATTGTTCACATTTCTCAGAGGCTGAAATAAGCTACAAAATGAAGAAAGAGAAAGATGTTGACCCCAGGATCCATTATGCAGCACTTAGGTGATTTTATTTGCTGTATGTGTTTAGTAAAAGGATTGTGTATAACTTAGCAACCCACAAAAGATACACAACCACCCTGCACAGGCTGTACGGAACCAGCTAAACTGATGAGCAGTTAACAAGAGGTGCTGGAGTGCTCCCTGGGAAGGCAGCAATTGCCAGTGTTCATAGCCACGGGCTAAAATCCAGCTTTGCTTCGAGGTACAAATATCTTGCTTTAAAATTACTGTATCATGGCCAAGCCCAGTGTGGAAACACATGGTCGGCCTTTTGCTATCCCTTTTCAAGAGGGGAAATTTCAGCCACAGAAAACTCCTATCAAAGTCAGCCACAGCTGTTACCTGCTCAGTGCAGATGACACCTTCTCTTTGCTCCCAGGTCTCTCTCTGCTTGCCTACAACAATTTGCTTTAGATCGAGATATTTTCATCTCTTTTCTTATCCATAGATCTCAAATCACTGAAATTGAAGCCCCACAACTGAGATGCCCAAGGCAATACTGAGAAATTGATTTATATCAGAGAAAAAGAAAAATCCAGTCCTTTAGGCTTCTGGTTGAATACAGTAAAGATTTAGACTACCAGATATAATAAATACTCCTGCCTCTTTTTAAAGCTAGTGGCTCATTATTTTCTTTTCATTAGCTCTAAACTACACTGCAATGCTAGGATAGTGAGTTATACTTGTGAAGTCCCTAATGTTTCATTTGGCTTCTCTGTCAGTGGTTGACACTCAGATCCCAGGAGGAATCGAGTAAAACAGCCAGTCTCATCACCCCACTCCTCTCCAAGAGCAATGCTCCAGGTGTAGTCACTTCTTATTCAAAAATAAGGATCCAGTCATGGATCACAGCTTTCATCTGTTGAGCTCTGCTCAATGCAATCTGCTGAGACATTTACAGGTTATATATTCTACAGCCATTGCTCAAAACACTGTAGTAAGTCTGGATGGCAGTGAAATTTGGATCATTAATGTCAGCTCCCCTCAACCAAAGAGTGTCCCAGTCCCCATGTCTCCCCACCATAATTTCAGAACCTCAAGCAATGGTTCCCATTGCTCTGTGAATATGAGGGGTTTAATCTCAGACAATTTTGAAGTCTGCTTCACACACAGAAAGCTCCAATGTTGAAAATGACAACACAACTCAGGAAGGCATTCCACACTCTGACTGCAAACCCAGCACCTTTCCGCTGTACTTGGCTGAAAGACAGGTATGAAGCAACAACGAAATTCACAGGCCAAAGAGGAAGTCTGAGTCTCCAAAATTCCAGAAATACATTTTGTAAATTGTTATCCCAGGTCTGCAATGTAACCAGGAAGGAGAGACGTTCAAAGATGCTGCAGCTTCTGGGCTCAAGGCGCCTCCATTCCAGCCCAACTTCCCCCAGACCAGCTGAGGGGTCACTCTGAGTAAGCACCAACAATGCACAAGGATCTGTAAGGCAGCAGGGTCAGTAAGGACCAGTAAGGCCATAGGATCATCAGTGTGCACAGAAGTGGTGGCAAAAGCCACGTCTTTGCTGTGACACATTCATGCTGGAGGCACAGCATGAATTCTCACAACACTGAGAATTCGGTGTACCCCTGTGACAAGGGGTTCTAGATGCTGCTCTACTTCACAGTCACATTTTCTGCACAGAGCAATAGAAAAGACGGAGAGGACAACACTGTCCTGCTAATGACTTACAGCTCCTCCAAGAGATCACAGAGTTCACTGCTGTTTATCTGCACTGCATGACTTTGGCCTCGTGCAACCACATGGCACTATACCACCATTACCAGCATCAGTGAGGCACTGAAAAACAAGAGCTTCCTCTCAGAGTCTAATGTTTTAAAGTTATCACAGACAAATATGCAATTGCAAACATCTAAGCACAAAGCATTGGAGACCTTGGAAAGCAAATTGCCTTCATTTGTGCTTCTGCGTGTTTTGAATCCCATGATCTGATCTCTAACTGTTACTGCTGTAATCGTCTGGAAGATGTATTAAAACTTGCAGACTCTGGTTTTCTGGCTTTCATCAGAATGCCAAATTTAACTCCATCTACTTCATCTGAAGGAAGCCGAGTTACAAGAGTGATACATTTGGAGAAGATGCTCTTGAGGCAAAAAACCTATTCCATAAAACACAGAATCTGAGCTGTGACTGAAATGCTGGCTGGATTTCCAAAACCATTCAAGTTAAATGGAATGGTTAAAGAATAATTTTCACCAAGGAAATTCAAGTTAGAATGGTTCTTTAGCAGTCATTTTGACTGACAAAGGATGGATTCTCCATGCCATTACACTGCTTTTACTCCAGTGCAGTTCTATCTATTCCAGTGTTTACTAATTCCAGTTCAAGGGAGATGATCAAAATTAGAGTCAATTGAGTCTGATATAAAGAAGTTCTCAGATTTCTCCACTCCATTAACATCAATTTCTGCACTCCATTAACAGCAGCTTTATTCTGGTGTAACTGCATTGATTTCAAAAGAGTTACACCATCCTGATGTCGGTGCTAAAGAAACAGAAAATCAGACCCTATTTCTTTAATAGTTTTATTATTCTGAAAAGCATTACTTCCCTCAGACCATTAATGTAAAAGAAACACACAAATATTCGTGTAAAATGTAATAGCTGAGCAATCTAGCAGATAAGAACTGCATTTAGGTTCTGACCCAAAGCCTGCTGAAGTCAGTGACTTTCACATCAGATCTTTTGCTCCCTCTTTAACCAAAGTTAACACACCGAGCAGCAAGGATGCTGCAGCCCTGCCCTACAGTGCTGAATGGACTGACCTTTGAACCCCAGCTGCTGAAAATAATTGCACTGAGCCACGTCAGCTATTTCCACTGTTGCCCATTTTACACTAAGCTAGCAGTTTCCACATAAATTGGATTCCAAGACAAGGAACTCCACAGCACAAGGCTCTAAGGTTTGCTGTGCGCGTGTGCACAGATGCACGTTTGTGCAGACACATAAATACCAACTCCATGTATCACAGAGGATGATCTGCTCTATTAACTTCCAGTCACTGAGAATTATATGTACTGGGATCAAACAAAGAATGTGCATTGACTTCAGTATGCTTTAAATCAGGCCTAAAATAAAGAGATTGGTAGGACTGAAGTACAATAGCCTCTTAAATATTTCAAAAGCTACAGTTTAGCAGAATGAAAATGTGCCATAGCAGTGCTGTTCCTAGAAAACACACGCACCAGTCTATGCACATGGCTGTGAATAAACAGCTGACATTCTCTGCATTTACTCTGAAGCAATTGCTTAAATAAAAAAAATTGTCTGTGACATAAATAATCCAGTAGGTTAAATTCCCAGAAGTGTCAGCTTTTGTATTATTGATGTCTAATATTTTAAAATAAAATCAAGTACGATTAATCTTCTTGTATTACTGTAACAAGTGGAAAGAAATCACTGGCAGAATGCATTAGTGGTTATCAAAAACAATCAACTACATTTTCCACATTCAACCAAAATGAGTGGATGATACTAGAGGAAAGATTAAATAGAAAACTGATCATAGGATATGGAAGCCTCTCTCTGTTTTTAATGGAAATACATATGAAAATATCATTACAACTGTGCTGCTAAGTATGCAATACTGAGGTTGCTGAACCAAAATACATTTGTATTGAAATGCCTGACAAAAAGATAATAACCTTGAAATGGGTTTGATGGTTCACTTTGAGGTCTAGTTCTACCAAATCTTAAAAAAGATAAAAATCTAACAGAATACTGTGATCCCACCCATTCCCATTGGGTCTAATGTACTGTACAATCTGAGCAAGTCAGTGGCCCTTCAGTGCTAATCAGGGTGTACAGGGCTCATGTAATGAAAATAAACTCCTGTGACAATCAGCATGAGATGGTTCTCAATCAAATACTGCCACACAACTGAAACAATGCTTTGTTTCTGAGGTCAGAGGATGTTTTTCGGAGAGCCTGACTATGCAAAGCTTTACTCACACCAGCTTAATTCACAACCACACAGAAATGCAAACCAGTGTAAGCAGTACAGATTAACTAACTATGCACAAAAGTTACCAGCTCTGCATATGGAAGTACAGGTCTATCAAGATTGTATAATACTCACACAAAAAAAGTGTTATCCTTTCCCAGTAGGGGAAAAAAAAATAAGGTTTAAATCAAAATAAATGCTTAATTCACATGGAAATGTAAAATCCATGGGATTAGATTCCACAGTATTATATCAGGAATGCAAAAGTTGTGTTTCAGTATTGACTAATGCCAGCAAGGCTTGAATTTGCATGTAATTTACAATCACTTCCTTCAACAAATGTCTTCATTTAGTATTATTATGAGTTTGGCATGACAAGACTATTACAAATCACTCTCTATCAGGAAGAATCACCAGGAACCCCACCATTTATCTGGAAATACTGCAACAGACATGACTGGGTGAGAAGGTATAAACATGGTTTATGTACAGAGTGCTGTACATTACTCAAGTGCACTCGTGTCACATGCAGATTAGGAAAATTATTAGTTCTGTTCTGAGGGTGTTCACAATATGCTGCAGCCGAACACACAGAAGCTGTAGTCACTCCTGTCTGGAGATTCCATCTGGAATTGCTGCTCAGGTACTGGGCAGTGCTGAAGGCAGGAGAGCCCCAGCAGGGCAGGGAGGGCAGGCAGCAGCACAGAGCCAGCCAGCTCTGCAAAAAGCCAGGCTGTCAAGGACGGGACTGAGAGCTCTGATTTGCATGCGGTGAGGGATTAAAATCAGATGGCCAAAGTGGTTACCATCCCCATGACCATCTCCCCCATCTCCTGATGGCAGCTGTCCTCCCGCCACAGCGGAGACAATGACACAGCTCATGAAGCAGCTCCTGGAGTGCTCAGCCTTTCAGCTTGGAGTATTTTGTCTCCAATTTCAGTTTAACTTAATGTGCTTTAGCAGCCATTCGTTCACCTGCCTTGCAGAGGAGTAATCTCCATCACAGGGGCAGGACAGACAGCCTGAGGGCCATAACCTCTGGAGCTGGTTTTGCCTTTAATTTGCCACAGCTTGCAAGTCAGGGACCTCAGGCAGGACCGAAGTCACAGGGCTGGATTTCAACAGAGCACTTAGGACCAGTGAAATCTGCAGAACAAGCGGTGATTAAAGTCAAGCAGGTGCCTAAATGCTCAGCCAGACTGAGATCATTTAACCTGCACCAAGACTCTGGACTTGCCTGGACAGCTCAGTTGACAAAATTCATCCATCAGATGAATGCAGTGCCTGTCCCAGCCTGTGTGTTAATTATTGACATAGACTTGGGTAATTTTAGATTCTTACACAGAAGTGTTGTCTTGAATGAAAAGCTTTAACAACCAATATCACAAAGAACACACATTTCCACTGAACAGGCCAGGACTGTAAATACAACATAGAGCAGAAGAGAACATACAATTCTTCCAGCCTTTATCATTCACACTGAATTTGCAAAGTGCAGATCATGGCAGACACTGAAACATTTTCTCATTTTGAAAGAAGTCCAGGCAAGTACCACATGCTGTGAAATATTATCTTGTGGGAGTTGTTTTGATAAAAACAAATGGCCAATCCTAAAGATTAATGCTTCATATGATGTGTTCAGGTTATTAATTCCACCTTCTTCTTTCCACCAGCCCCAGTAGTGAGTGTTTTCTGGAAAACTGCATGGAGCCAGATGGTTAACTATTGGAAATCTATACTAAAAAGATTAATGTTACCCCATGACAGGGATCAGTCATTTGTAGAGATTTCCTAATACAAACGGTGCCATTTGTTTATTCAGACTGGCTGGATGAGCCATACTCTGAGGAGAGCCTAATTAGTTCTCAAAGATTTTCAAAACATTGGGGCCCAGCTGCTGAGCTACAGTTCCACATCTGAAGGGAAATTACAGGCATAAAGAGGTATCCAAGTAGCACCAACACCCAGGCAGGCAGGTGAGAGCGACTGCTCCTCAGGCTGTCTCTGAGCTTTTCATTCTAACACGGTCTGGGGAAAGCTTCTGGTGTCCTGGGCAAGTTAAATATCTACAAGTGGCCACTGGAAAGACTCCAGTGCCAGTCACAGATTAAATATTGCAGTGCTGGGTGCCATCACTCTTTAGACAGAAGAGCTGGGCACAGCCGCAGTCTGAACACCCACCTATTCCCATCAGTCTCAACGCAGCCCACTCGAAGGCACAGGAACAAATTCCCACCATCTCCACACCCTGCTTTTCTGTGTAAACGAAACATACTGCAACGGAGATGGGCAGGAAAGAAACAGGCGCGTTTTACACAGAAATTTCAAAGTGTGAACAGTGCTTACTAAATTTCACAGTAGCCCTTCTTCCAGATGGATAAAAGAACCAATATGTGCAAGGCCACTGCAATTTCCAAAGCACTCAGATTAAACCCCCTGCATTCAGGGGAGCGGTGAAGCACATGCTTTAAAGTGAAGCACACACTTAAATCCCATTGACTTCAGTTATGCGTGTGTGCTTACACGCTCTCCTGAATAAAATAGATGTAAGCGTGTGTTTAAACTTGAACCTCTGCTTTGTTGAGATTAGACTGTGAAGAGGAGAGTGAAATTCAAACTGATGCGAGAAATGGTGCTTTTATCTCCAAGCAACAAGGCCTTTCCATTGGCAGAGAACAGAGCCAGCTGTTTTCTGGGGGAAAATTACATACAAGTGCTTTTCTTTTCCTTCAAAGGGACATAAAGAGTGGAAAAAAGCAAAAGAAAACCATTAAAATGAAATGTTTTTACATAAACTATACAAATGCTCAGTTCATCAGTATGAGAACACTGACAGTGCTCAGGCTGAGGCCAGGACAGATGCTGAGTTACAAACAGCTGCTGCAGTTGAAGCCATTGCAAACTCCCCACTGGTTGTTACTGCTCCCCCACGGAAGTTCTCACATGTGTCCTGCTGCCAGCAGAAGAGATCTGTGCATGAACCTTCCTCCACCACCCCCAAAATCAACCACATCAGCTTAAAAAAGCAAAATGAACTCGAGTTGTGATTAAATCTATTTGGTGTTGGGCGGGGAAGGAAGTGCAGGAGCACTCCCAGTACTGCCAGGAGATTTCAGACAGTAAGAATAACTACAGCTGACGTGGCCTCAAGCTTCACATGCATCAGGATTTCTTTCAAAAAGTAGCACCTGACAGACAGGACCCGTTCAAAAAATGGTGTGTCTCAAGAATTATAACCATTTGGATCATTTTTTGATGTAAAGAGGTCAGGTGTAATAAGCTGGGCTAAAAAACAAATTTAGGAGCACATGAAAACATCAGTTTTGTTGTACATAAACTTCTAGAGCAAACCAAGCAAAACCCCCCAAAATAACAACAAAAGCATTTTCCTGGAAAGTTACACAGAACAACATGATTTGTGATGTATGTCACACATCTAGGGCCTGTCTTGTTATTCACTGAATCAGCCCGAGCAGGTCAGCAGCTGGGCTAGCCTGGCACTGCCGATGCAGCCAGTGGAGCTGCTGGGAACTGGTAACTCTGGTTCCAGACCTGGACAGTTTTCCTTTTGAATCCTGTGCCTCTGCACATCCACAAACACACTGATGGCTATGGACAGCAACTGTAAACTGGCTTCTGGTTTATAAGATCACGTAGTAATTTACACAAAATATATTTTTGCATGCTATCCTTTTCTCTCCAATTGTTTTGGCGGTTTTTTTTCATCTCAAACTTCACAGTTAACTTCACTTAGGAGCTTTTTGAGACAAGGACTGTTGATATATAGAAACTAATGAAAGGATCTGAGATTCTGCCATAGTACCAAAATCAAAATCATTCTGGCACTACGTAGAAATTTAAACCAAAATGTTTTACACATCAACCCCAAATCACCTCCCCTTTGATCCTGTATTGCTTATTCCATATGTGTTCATCCATGATGCTGGAAATTATTTTCTCCCAATGTATATGCAAAAGCTCCATGAAACAAAGTAGGATTAACTACACTTAAATCAAGTCACCTTAATTTACAGAAGTGAGAGCTTTAAAAACAGGTATTTATTAAGAAAGTGAATTTCTAAGTAGTATCCTTCTTGGTGGTATAAATATCCAACACAGACTTAATCAAGAGCACATCTTGGAGGAAATATTAAAGCAGCATATGATTTGATAGCAATGAAAAAAAAGCAATCAAAGCAGAGCATGGCAATAAATTAATAGAAAAAGTTATCTATCCAAACCAGACTAAAAGTAATTTTGTAAGTCAGCAGTAAAAAGTTGAATAAACACTAATTTAATCTATTTTAGATGCAGCAGTCAATAGATGAAATACTTTACTGCTCTCTAGCTATGTGAACACAGTCAACTGACACAATAATTGAAAAGAAGGAGAAACAGAGTCCCTGTGGAAGCAGGAGCACAGGAACATGGGGAGACACAGACCTGCTGTGCCAGGGAAGCTGTTTGTCAAGGCAAAGCTGCAAAACTGAGTTTTGATGCAATGACCTGCAGGTAATGGTTGTGACCTACTTCTACCATCCTGGCTTTCCACAGCGCTTTCAGGCAGCACAATCATCCCTTTATAGGGAGCAAGGATCTCCCATTCCTCTGGGGTATGCAGAGAAAGGGAACAATTAGCTTCTCCAAAGGGGGATCCTGTACCATAAGCAACAAATTTCCTGGTACTGTGGAATGAGGAAGAAATAGATGGGAGAAACAGAACAGGCTGTCAGTGGAATTTTTGGAGATTGCCACTTCTCAAAGCCCTGTATTCCAATTGTTCCCTTACATATTCATCTCCAGCATCAGGCAGAGGCCCCTGGAGAGGACCTGGAGAAGTTTCAGGAAACCAGGCTACCAACAGCAAAAGACTGCTATGATTTATTTCCTATCTGACATTATTTATGCAAGTGAGCATGTGACAGCCCGAGTATCCCACAGCTCTGCCCCATGCTGCCTGAAGTTCTCTTTATCTTTCCAAACAAGCTGCAGCAAACCCACCTTCAGCTGAACATCCCAGGTGATATTTTCAAGAAATAATAAAGAGGCTTTAGTTATTATCACTCCAGGCATTTGTACTGCAGATAGGCAAGGAAAAGGACTTTATAACTGAGCTGAGAAATGAAGAGCAAATTCAAAGCAGTTTAATGACACTCAGACAATGATAGCAAAGCAGAGGAAAGAAAAAAGAAACAGTGTGAACTGAACTGCAAAGATGAAAGCAAGAAGTAATCAATGGTTAATGATGATACAAGCAACAAAATTAAACTTAAGCTTTGACTCTGAAAGGCACCTAAGCAAGTGAGCTCCTAAGCCTAAAGCCAGGCTCAAACTTGATAAAACTGTCAGGAGGTTAACTCAACAACAAGCCTTCTCCAAATCTTCCTTTTAAATAAATGAATGTAGACATTAGAACGTGGTTTTCTGGTTAAATACAACAAAACTTCTACTGATTCAATGAGAACAAAGTCCTTTGGATCAAGTACTCTCTAAGAAAGAATATGGTGCTCAGAGGGCTGTCAAGTGGCCTCTTGCTATGAATTCATAATGATGTCAACCTTTTATTTACTGTTTCTATATCACAGGCAATTTAAGTAAGCAAGACATACTTAGTAAACCAAAACCATAAAAATATCTGCAAACTGCTGGGAAACACTGGGCAAATGAAGGGCACTGGGGATCAATGAGGAAGGTTATTAAGAAACAGAGTGGGAATCACAAGAAAGTGTGTTCTTTTTCTTTCTCAGGGTCAAGGAGTGCTTCTACCACAGAATAAAATGCAGTGTCACACCAGGTGTCATTGCATTAATACATCACGGAGCCAAGGCAGACACTCTGCTCTCACTATCATTTGCAGGCCTTTTTTTCTCCTTTTTTTTTTTTCCTTAAACAACATTAAATTTGCATTAGCTTGGATGGGGAAAAAGGATGGCATATAAAGGGAGAGAGGGCTGAATTAATATTCATAAGCAACACACTGGAAGAATGCAGACGGGGTGATTTGAGGGAGCTTGGAAAGGGAAAGGAGAGACAGACATCAGTCCTAGAGACCTCCTGCATCACACGCTCTGCTCCCAAGCAAGAACTGCAGTGTCTCTTCCCCATCCACACTAAATATTGCCTGCTCTGAACAGCTTTTGGATTCCCCACTCCAGGGCACTCCAGGGAGGAAACTGTTTTGGCTGAAGTTGGGCAGGAGCAGGTGGCACTCACCAGCTGTAAGTAATTTTGCTCTTGTTGGCATCACAGCAGTTCTTGGACTTCTCACAGTTTGTGTTCAGTGGGGAAGGGGGAGTGGGGAGGGAGCAACCAAGTCCTTGGTGGTATTTAACAGCATCCCAGGCTCCAGGCTGCCTCTTCCAAGTTGGCAGCTCGAAGCAGGCAGCAGAGGACACAGAGCTTCCAGAGGTGTCTGCAGGGATGTGCCAGCCCCGGGTCAGGTTTGCTGTGCTTCCGTCCTCCGCTGTGAGAGCACGTCGGCCCTGCCACAGCCCTGCCACAGCTGCCACTCCGAGGTGGAACAGTCCTGCAAGCCAGATGTTAACACTGCACAGGAGGCAGGAAGGGAGGAGAGGAGCAGGGCTCACCACCAGGTGCAGATGGACTGTCGAGCATCGGGGCCTTGCAGAGAGCCTCAGCACAAATCCCTCTTCCCAGCACCTGTGCTGCCAATTCTCCAGCCTCTGCATGTGCCCTACTACAGAAACAGGGCCTGCAGTTGGAAAATTTCTGGGGCTGCTGCTGCAGTGCAAAGGTACAATAGTACAAATACTCCAATTATTACATTTAACGTCGTATTTCATCAAAGAAAAGAAAGCAGAACCTGGATACCACAAGTGCGGCAAAGCCATCAAACTGTTTGCCTAGAATTAGTTCCATCTTCAGAAGCCACCTGAGAAATTAAAAGTTAAGCCTGGAAGCAGGACAAGAGGCAGCAGCTCTCTTCCCTTCTCCATTCCTCGTCACAACAGAGGGAATGTGAACTTGCATGACCATCTCTACTGGAAGAATTTTTTTACATGCTTGAAATATCTTAAATCCCTTTAATTTCTTTCAGCTGTGCACCATGAAACCCCTTCCACCTGGGGTCAGAAATGATTCCTTGAAACTGCAACACATTCCTCTTGCATTCACTGATCCACGCCAGTCCAGCACTTGGTTTGAAAGGTTCCTTTCATTTCCAAATGGCACAAATGTCATAATGTGCTGTGGTGATGCCACTCCAAACATGAATTTCGCTCTCTGAACCAGCCTGGCACATGCACTCACCAGAAGAGTTATCTTTTCCCCTCCAAGCTCACCTTTCATCACCATCCCTGATAGACAAGTCTTCCTTGGCAAAGATTAACACTTTGCTAATGAAGTTATCTCCTGATCTTTTATTTTAACTGGTATTTGTTCTGCCATTTAACAACAACCTCTTTTCAGCTGCTAAGGTGGAACAATTAGTCAATATTATTAATATTATGAGGTTCTATTACAGTAATAGCTTGAAATGTTTGCCCGGTACTTCTCAAACACACAGGTGGGCACTCTGTGATGAACAGTGCTGTTATACAGGCCACTGAATAAAATGAATAGCTAAAACATCCATAATAAATACTCATAGAAACTACTTTTTTTTCATTCACAGGCAACTGAGTTTCACAGTGTTTCCCTATAAATTCTTTTACAGTGATGCTACCCAGTATGGCCAAGTCCACTGATATTATATGCCAACCTTGAGATTGTCCCAAAAGCACACCCAGGAATGCAGAATCTGCTGGCACAGCCTCCAGCAGGAGAGAGCAGCCACTGAGCAGCACAGGCAGGCAGCAGTGCCTCAGTGATGGGTGTGACTGCAGGAGTGCCTCAGTGATGCATGGGTGTGACTGCAGGAGTGCCTCAGTGATGGGTGTGACTGCAGCAGTGCCTCGGTGATGCATGGGTGTGACTGCAGGAGTGCCTCAGTGATGGGTGTGACTGCAGGAGTGCCTCAGTGATGCATGGGTGTGACTGCAGGAGTGCCTCAGTGATGGATGTGACTGCAGGAGTGCCTCAGTGATGCATGGGTGTGACTGCAGGAGTGCCTCAGTGATGG